>JAWZTI010000694.1:0-22355 GCA_039880955.1 Chlamydomonas urium
GAGGGTGTTCTACAAGGCTTGACGCTGTGCAAATGGAAAGGGGAGGAACGGGGGCAAGCGAGAGATAGCGGTGCTACTCACAGTAGGGGAGCGTGCAGAGAGGAGGGATGCGGCAGCTGGCAGCTTGACCACAAGTGGCTGACACAAGTATGTGCCAGCAGCACCTCCTGCCCCTCACGGCCAACTGTCCCGCCTCCTCTTGCTTGTCCTTACCTGTCGCTTCCTCCCTACTTCCCTTGGTCACTCTTTTCCTTTGCAGTGTGATCGCTGAGCTGGCGGAGGTTGATGACGTGGCGCTGCTGGAGGAGATGTGTGGACGTGTGACGCTGCCCTCCTGAGCTCTAAGGCAGCGGTTGGGGGACCATTGGGCCTTTTTCCAGTGCTCAGCTGCCGATCAGCTGGTTTACACAACGATCATCCGGGGATCCTGGGCGCGCGACAAGTCCCGCGACCATTCCCTAGGGCAACGGGTTCAGGCTAGGGCTAGGGTCACGACGTTGCTCTGGAGCAGTGGATCCACCTTTGGGTGCGAGCGGAAGAAAGAAAGAAAGAAAGAAAGAAAGAAAGAAAGGAAGGCTGCGCCCCTCTGGAGCGTGGGGTTTGTGTTGTGAAGTAGTGCCGATCCCATTGGGGTGTGATCGGGGCTTGTTGTGATCCACAGCATGCTGTTAGTCCCATTGGGGGTTCAGCTCAGCAATTATGATTATACACCAGTATTGTGTGACACTACAAAGAGATGGGCACATCTTTCCCTCTGGTTCCCTTATTTCCCTGTTGAGCATGGGACGGAGGGGCAGCGTCGGGTGGGGCTGTTTCAAGGGCGTCGGGGCTTGCTGCAGGACGTTGCGTTGGCGGCCTCGCTGAGCATCTAGCATGCTGAAGGGTCTCATACCCATAGACAGTTAGTGACAGGGTGTGATACCTATGTAGGGCACGGTCAGTATAGCGTTCTCATAGTCTCACCTGTGATGTCAAGCTTGCAAGCAACAATTGTTCTCATCATTGCTCATTTGCGCCCCCGTCTTGAGCCCTCTGGTGTGACGCCGCAATCCTGCATATGGCCTTCAAGACGCAGTAACTGCATAAAAGCTTGCAGAGCATGGGTTTTGCGTTTGGGAACAGTGCCATGTGCGGCATGTGGCCATTGCAGCATGTCCAGCCTCGGTAGGTAGGTTGGGCAACCAGCATTTCTGTGCGAGTAAACAGAGCGGCCTGGCTGCCTTGCTGGCAGTTTCTGCATTGCAGCGCAGGTCTGAGTGTTGGTCTGGGCTTTGCCTTGTGTGTGCATGGGCCGTCCCTGTTCAAGTATGTCAAGCCAGGCCGCACAGGCCGCTGAGCGCACTCCTCACCCTGTCGCCATGGCGCTTGCAGCGCTCGCCGCTCGCAGCATCAGCCTCGGTCGGGGCCAACCTTGGCAGCTCCGTAACACCGAGGCGGCCTCGTGGTCACCTCCATGCAGGCACGTCGCATTGCGTCGCTCGGTGAGCACCCACGCGGCGGATGGCGACGCCCGGGCACAGCTGCTGGAAGAGGTCGCGCTGGCGTTCTCGGCAGAGGATGTTCAGGCCATGCGGGGGCGGAAGGTGGGATGATAACCCGCATGTTAGCCCCACCCCAAGCCAACCATCGCGCCACTGTGAGGGTCTTTTATTGAAGCACACTGCCACAGGGCACACCAGCTCAGGGCGCATTAGCTTGACCCTTGAGTGCTCACGAGCTCATGCGCTGCAATTGGACAAGGTCCATGCGGACCACCACCACCCATCATCGCGCTTGCGCTGCATGCAGGCACCTGGCCATGCGGCGGACAGCTCCTCATCAGCTGCATCGACACCTGGGCAGCCCGAGGCCACCAAGGCGCCTCAACGCCAGCCGCGCAGGGTCAGCCCCGCAGCCCAGGAGAAGAAGGTTAAGCTGGAGGTGCTCAGGTACCTCGCACCGGTGCGGGGGGATGCCCTAGCTTTCGGTGGGCCGGCCAGGTATGCCTACATAGGTAGGTACCTCGGGCTGGCTCCAGGTATACCTGTGGGTGGATCTTACAGTCCTAGGGCGCAGCAACGCACACAACACAAAGGAGTCGTGCTGGGATCGGAGAGAAGGGCAAGGCTGAAGGCACTCAAGTGCGGGGTTGCCCTGGTCACAGGTGGGTAGGCTGTCTATCAGTCGGAGGGCGCGACAAGGGCAAAAAGGAGTCGTGCTGGGATGGTGGCTACAGCCTGTACATCAGCAATATCCATAGGGCGCCGCAAGGGCAAAAAGGAGTCGTGCTGGGATGGTGGCTACAGCCTGTACATCAGCAACATCCATGGGGCGCCGCAAGGGCACATTGGACCTCCATGACTCATCAAAACAACGAGCAGGTTGAGGAAGCCCGTGTTACCAAAACCAAGCACAGGAATTCCGGACGGATCCGGTGCTATGCAACCCTCCCCACATGGCGTTTTGCAGGAATGCAGCGCTGCAACACACCGGCTTGACCAAGCGTGGCTTGAGCGCCAGGTTCAAGGTGAGGCCTCACCTTGACCCTAGGCCACCCGCGTGCTGAAGCTTAAGCTTAAGCTTGATGTCAGCTGCCCATGGGTAGGCCATGCTGCAGTCCACAGGGCGCCGCAGGGGCACAGAGGACCTATGGCAGTGCAGTGCATAATGGCACATGTGCATTGACTCATTGGCTCAACTTTGGAAGGGAGTGCGCTCTGCTCACGCGGGCGTGACCACCTGCGTTCACTTGCGTGCAGGTGCTGCGCGCCCTGGTGCCAGTGCTGAAGCTACGGCCCAGTGTGCTGTGTGAGCTGTGCAGCGAGCAAGGCGCCAGCGCTGCCGCCGCGCGCCTGGTAAGGTCACTGTTGTGTGGTTGTGGCTGGTTTGTGGTTATGACCATATGGTTATGGTCAATGAACAGGTGGTACACCCTGCGGCGTGAATCAAGTGAACCCTCCTGGGCAGTGGCGCGTTGCTTGTCGTCATGCCAATGGTGCTGCTGCTTGCTTATGAACAGAGGGCTGTGGAGGGATAGGCGGGGATCCATTCCTTTCTCGCCGTTCGAGGGTTTGGTTAGGTATAAGACGCTGATAAGCTAGCCTAGCCTCTCGAGCTGCGCCGCGGCATTCCTGGACGGGCCGCAAGTACCGCAAGTTGCTTTCGCTGATCAGCGAACAGTTCATGAACTGTTGGGGGGCTGTCATCAGAGACTGAGTCATGACTGCTGCCAAATCCATGCTACGCCCCCCCCTCGCGCACATCCAGTTTTGGTCTCAGCATGCTGGCCTCCGCATCCTGCACATGGTGCAGCACTGCCCTGAGCTGCTGACGGCCAGTGGGCAGCACAGCATACTGCTGGGCCACAGCTCAAGCCTCAGCGGCGTTGCTTTAGCCCAGCAGGGGGCTGCGCTGGTGTCGATGGATGATGTGGGCGAGCTCAAGGTGTGGAAGCTGGAAGGCGCGTACCCGAGCGCGGCCGTCCCCGCCAGCCCCGCCAGCAGCACTTTCAAGATGATGACCTTTGCCCTTCACCCTGACGGCCGGCACGTGCTGGTGGGAGGCAGAGTGCTCGGGCGTTATCGTGGTGACATGGTATTGGCTGTGCTGGACACAGAAACGCAGCTGTGGGTGGACGAAGTGCGCACCACCAGCCGCACTTTGGAATTTTCCGGCACGGCTGTGCTTGCTGTGGTGCCTGGTACTGCTAACACGCACCTGGTAGTGTCCGCTCCGGAACTTGGTGCAGGCCTGTACATGTGGGAGCTTGGCGCTACAGAAGACAGCTCTCCCACTATCCATCGCAAGGGAATCATCGCTGCTACGCACCGAGCGTCCAGGGTGGCAGCGGTGCCGGGTACGCAGTCCCTGAGGACAGCCGGCACCAGCCTCACGCTGTTCTCAAACATTGCCGACAGCCAGCCCGTCGCCAAGTACCTGACGTCGAGCAGGGCTCAGATGCACAGCAGAGGGGTGTCTGGCGACGGGAGGCTGGCTGCTGCCTTCACTGCCGGGGAGGCCAGCGTGTGGGACATCCAGACGGGCAAGATGCTGGCCACATTCAACAGCAGCAGCAGCGGCAGCGCCACAGGAGACTTTGCGTGCCTCGCCATCAGCCCTGATGGCCGGCATATGGCTGTGGGCTGCAGCTGCGGCGGGCTACTGATATTTGATATTTGACCTGCAGGCGCTGCAGCGTACAGGCGTTGTGGAGCAGGTGCACAACAGGGGAGTCAGATGCCTTGCATTCTCGCCCAATGGTCAGGTGCTGGCCTCTGGGGGCAACGGCAAGCTGCTGCGGCTATGGGACTGGGGCGAGCTGCTGGCGACGGGGGCCCAGAATGTCAGCGTTCAGCTTGAATAGCTGCAGCTAGCCCGCTGTGCCTTGCCGCATGCACACGAGGCACACTGGCGCCCAATTTGTGAACGCCAGCATTCTGGTGTGGAGCTGCTGGCAATGGGGGCGCAGGGTGTCAACGTTTAGCCTACAGGCTAACGTTGACACCTATACCTGTAGCTACAGGTACAGCCTATATATGGTCAGCCTGCTACTACAGCCCGTCATGCCTTGCCGCATGCACACGAGGCACACTGGCGCCCAAATGACATTCGTAAGTTTCCTGGGGCCTCAAGTGAGGTCAAGTGCACTCAATTCAAGTTGCAGTGTGGCGGCTCCTTTCAACTCCAAAATCACTCCCTGAAAGACGCAGGCCAGCCTGCCTCTCTTGAGGTCAGGCCTGCTGACGGCGCGCAGTCACGGGCATAGCGCTGTTACAGCATGCAGCTATGCAACGTGTACAAGCAGAAGCCCTCAACAAAGGCTTGGGTTCAAGATAAGCACCAGAGCTGGTGCCTGGGCAGCTTTGCTCAACGTTAAGCCTGACAGAAAGACGGCACTTGCGTAAAGCAGCAAGGCTTACAAAGCCAGTCCCTGTCAATCCCCCATGCCCGGATGCTTTTCCCCTCCTATCAATCAAAGCGTCTGTGAGTGACTCAGAAATGCAGGCAGGTGTTGTAGCAGCACAGGTTTTGCTCCAAAAGTGCAATCTTGAAGGGGCAAACGCCCACGGAAGAGTGCGCAAGCAGCGTGCCTGTATGGCTTAAAAATCACCCACATCATAGAAGGGCCTTCAGTACTGCAGCACAGAGATGCGTGCAAACTGCCTTTGCCTGCCTCGCAGAAGTGGAAGGCGGGTGTTTAGGAAAAGTGGGCTGGCTGGCGCTACAGGTTTCCAGCACCGAAAGGGTTCATTTTTTAATGCGAGTGAGGTGGATCACAATGTTGCAATGCTTTTCAGCCTAGGCAAGCACTGCACAATCAAGTCGCATGCGGCCCTTTCATTGATCAATTTCTCCGTGCCCTTAGATCCCCCCTGCCTCGTCCTCCGCCGCCCTAGCCTGTGCATATTGCCTTTTGCAAGATGGCGAGCATGCAGCTAAGTAGCAGCACTCCTGTTTGGGGCTGGGGGAGAGGGGGCTCATCATCCTCATCTCCTCTGGGGACATGCACCGCACTGGATTATTTGTGGTGAATCCGCATTTGCAGGTGTAACAGATCGGTATCTGGTACCATATCGGTATCTGAGTGTGCAGATGCACGCAGACTTTTGTTGAGCACCCCCGCGTTACGTTATCCGTGTGTACCGCATACATGGTCTGTCTAGGCGAGGGTCATGATGCGCCTGGCGGGCACCTTGACAAGTCCATGCGCCTGTGGGGGGTTCGCGGGCCTGCGTGAAGACATCAACGGCAGCAGCAGCAGCATAAGTAGCAGCATCACCATCTGCATCATCAGCATCAGCAGCAGTGAAAGCAGTGTCAGCATCAGCAAGCACTGAGCCACCCCCTGGCACGGCAGGCTCGGGCTGTGATGTGTGACAAGCGGAAAGGAAGAGCTGCGCCTTTGGGAGTAGGCAAGACGAGGGATCGCCTTCTTACCACGCCGCCTGCAGTACTCCTTCCTAGTCATGTGTCAGCGCAGGCACTCACACTTGGAAGAAGATGGCGTTGCCGACGTAGATGTGCATGTCCTCGTAGTTATCTGAGCTCAGGGTCCAGATCAGGTGGTACAAGGTGGGGCCGGCCGCCCCCGCCGGCCTTTCAGTGACTGTCACCTTGAACATTTGGCCCTAGGGTGTGGGGGGGAAGCGGGTGGGGGATGCACCAATGATGCAGACATAAGCGAAGCAGGGTGACAGCAAGGCGTGAGACACAAGAATGGATGTGGCAAAAAAGGTTTGCCTGGTCTGTCTCAAGGGCCTGCCCATGCCCTGGAGGCATGCGAGCCATGCCCCCTCCACGCCTTCAGAGCATCGCCTGTCACAGCACTGGTGGTAGCCCCTTCTACCCTTCTACCCCTTCTACCCCTTCCCCAGCCCCCGGTTCCTTTCCGCACCCATCTCGCTTCTGAGCTTGCCTCTCAGTTCTGATTGCTTCCTATAATGACTCACCAGGCGGCAGTGGTTGCCGACGCGGCAAGCAAAGAAGAAGGTCTCCGTCACGTTGGCGGTCATGCCGGTGGTAAAGGAGCACACCAGGGACAGGGGAGAGGTCAGTAAGCTCAACTACTGTATGCAGCCAGCAGCAGGGGAGAGCTCAGGCACCTCAGGCAGCCAGCAGCAGGGGAGAGCTCAGCCATCTCAGGCTGCCAGCAGGAAGGGAGAGCTCAGCCACTTCAGACGGCCAGCAGCAGGGGAGAGCTCAGTCACCTTAGGCAGCCAGCAGCAGGGGAGGGCTGGGCAAAGGTGCAGGGAGTTATCTGGTGGAAGCACCAGTGCGCCCCGAGGCGTGGACTAAGTAAACCTTCCCACAGAGGCGCAAGGCTTGGCACTAGGCCAGGCTTTCTGGAAAGCGAGATTTGAGTGACTCGCCAAGCTGTGTTCTGGGCGCCAGACACTGCGGGCAGTATCGACTGCAGGTGGGCAAGGCACGGGCCAGCATTGCGTCAGTCTGGATCTGAAGCAGGGCCTATGGGGGTCGGCTGCAGGTGTAGGGGTAGAGGCAGCCTGCAGGTATACGGCCTGACTGGGTGTTGCAACAGCTGCAATGCACCCATGATCATGCTAGGCAAGCGCATGCGAGAAATGCATGGAATAAAAGCTGTGGGTCTTTGGACCTGATTGTGAAAACTTTTCTCCCACTTGTATCCAAATCCACAACGATTAGCACAAGTGTGGGCGTATGCAATCCATACCACCGCGGCTCACCTGGTCACCAGGCAGGGGCATGGCCATGCGTCTGGGGCCTACAGGCCAGTCAGGGCACTGGTATACTGCGCAGGCACATGCAGTGGAGCGGGCATGGGGACAGGCAAGGGCAGGTGCATTGGAGGGCCAAGGGGGCAGGCAAGGGCAAATGCAATGGAGAGCGCATGGAAACAGGCAAGGGTACGCGCATAGGTAGAATCGATCCTGTCCGGACAACAAGTGTTTCTGGAGACATAAGCATGCATGACCTCGAGACGAGCAGCTAATGCTTGACTCATGTACGAGTACCGCAGAAAGCGCATTAAAACATGAGTGTGAACACCCCACACACAAACGCACCAGTGCGCAAGTGTCTCCATACCTGGCTCGGGGGACCAGGATAACCTCCTCCTGTACCTAGCATCAGTGTGAACACCCCACACATGGGCTGCACCCTACCCCACACCTGGCTGGGGCAGCTACCTGCAGGAAGGGGTTGAACAGGGTGCCCTCCTACTGAACCTCATACCAGTGTGACCCCCCCACACCCCACCCCACACCTGGCTGGGGCGGGAAGGGGTTGACCAGGGTGCCTTCCCACAGCGACTGTGCGTCCTTGGAGGTATTGAACAGCTGCACCAGGTGGACGGGCTCCACCTATTTGACCAGGACCTGCGGTACAAGCGATGCAGTACTTCAAAACCTTGCTTGCGCAGGAGGGCACCAAGCCTGTCTTGTTAACACTTGCTGCTCCCAGGTGGAAGCAGTAGAGGGGCTCCATCCACTTGACTGGGACCTGCGTACAAGCAATGTCTGTGCGGAAGGGCATCAAGCCTGTTGATTGCGTGCACTGGTGCCCTTGGGTGGCATGGCTCGTACCATTTGATTAGGACCGGTTCAGGACCTCCATGCAGGTGGCATCGGTCTGCAAGCATGCTTGTGCAATGAGCTGTGTCGTGGCTGCAGTGTTCATGCTCTTCAAAAGCCACTTGCCCTCGCATGTTTGTCCCCTTCCTTGATGGGAGCGTGTGTGGACAGTCCTATCCTGCAAGCCGCACAACCCTTCTCTTTGCCTGAACACGATTTCCAGGACAAAAGTGTGACTAAGAAGCGCAGAGCCATGGCCAGTGTGGATCCACGGCGCCATGAGTAGTCTTCACCCATTCGCTCACCTTGTCGCCGCAGAAGGCCAGCATATCAGGCCGGCGCTTGGGGTAGAGCATGGAGTTGGTGACCGTCTCCTCCCAGTCCACCTCAAAGGTGTAGGGGGTGCGGTCTGCGGGAAAGGCAGGGGGCGGCAGTTCATCAGTGACAGCTGTGGATCACCCTGCGTTGAGACAGTGCTCAGCTAGCTGGAGGTCAAGGTGAAGGCTTCGGTTCACGAGGTACAGGTGGAAGGATGGGCAGGAGCGAGTGCAGTCGTGGCCACAACACGAGTCATCTTGGCTTGCTGCGATGCATAGTGCACAGCATGCCACACCAACGCAGCTGGATAGGCTGTCGATGCCCAGTGCAAAGGTGTAAAGGGTGCGTGGTGCGCGATGTGATGCACAATGTCGCATGGTGCTGCGGCGGCAGGTCTACCACAAGAACAGGATGAAACACACAGCGTCCTGCGCCTTCCGGGCCTGCACGAGTCTTCACGCTTGTGCTCTTTGAGCCGCCACACATTGCCACACACACCACACTGCATGTCCGGTCACGCTGGGCCCCCATCATGCTCACCTTGCGGAGCAGGGCACTCCACATACACATCAAACATCATGCCACCCATGCAGTGGCCCTGCACTGGGCACACAACAGTGAAGCTCTCCTTCTTGTACAGGGGAATGGTCAGGTTGCCGGGCTGGCCGAAGGTGCCGTAGGGGCGGCTCACGGCAGGGCTGGGACCCGCAGGGCACTTCCAGTACTGGGTGTAGGGTGGGGGAGGGACGGAGGAGGGGCTATGCGTCAGTAGCGTCAGCAGGCACCACAGCTCGGCGGCTTGCAACAGCTTGCAGGGTTTGGGCATGCGCTGCCATGATGCAGGACAGAAGCTTCAGGCCGAGCAGCTGCTGCAACGAGCTGCATCTGCATGCCTGGGAATGCAGACGCAGGTTCCTCGAAGACCTCCTTGCAAGGGCCTTCGACAGTCCTGACCTTCAGGCACAACTTGTTAACTGCGAAGGGATCACTTGACCACTCACAGGGCAGCGCAGGGCTGAGGAGGCAAGAAGGCAACGACGGCGCACGTAGTCGAAACGGGTGCCTGCATGTGAAGCATGACGGTGTGTAGCATAGCATGCAAGGCTGTTGGCGTGCAAAGCTCAACCTTGCAAAAGGGTGACCCTGGCGCTAATGCAAGCACAGTAGATCAGCACGGCATAGGGCCTGCTGCGTGCCGCGCTGTCAGGCGCAGTGCAGGTGGCGATGTCGCTGAAACAGCCCGGCAGGTGTGACATCTTGGCAGCTGCGCACGGTGGGGTTGGCACCGCACTCCACGTATTCGCGTCCTTCGCTGGGCAGCTGCACCGTCAGGACGGCAGGGATCAATTTTGGGCACATTCTGGCCATCGCACGAGGTAGCAGACGTTGCGCGCGCCTTGGCCGACGCAGGAAGCACTCAGGGTTGCAGCGTCGAGAGGGCTGTCGAAGTCGGCGTGCAGGGGGACGGTTACGCCCTGAGCGAGCGACAGCACCAGCAGCGCGCAGGCCAGAGCCAGCACAGGGGCCATGATGGACGACCTCGGTATCGTGGCACTGGCAATCTGCATCCCAACCACTTCCAACCCTCGCAACACGGTATGCAAATTCCCCACCTGGTGCTGTGGCTTGCTGCCTGTGCCTTGATGGCAAGCCAATAATGCAGGCGCTCGCCTGATGTCAGCACGTGCTGACATTTTGTTGACAGGCCAGGCTCACACCCGAAAGAATTCCGTCTGCAAGAGTCTGCACGCATCAGTCAGTGGCTGCCAGGCATGCTTGGAGATGGGCTGCTGAGCTGAGCCAAGTGATGCACGCATCTGATGAAGCTTACACTGAGGCGCGCTAAGCGTCACGCTGCTGGCACCTCTTGGGTTTCTCGGACTGCAGGCTGCTTGACAGGTGACCTGCCGCATTGCAGCGCTGCACTAGTTAGCTGCATGTGCATCTGGCCTGCCACTGGAACTCCAAGGCCTGCGCAGCGACAACAACAGCCACTTGCAAGGGGCGTGCGCTGGTGATATGGGATAAAGCAGATGGCTGGCTTGCTAGTAGCTACACAGCTGGCCTGTGCACGGGTACGCGAGTGGCGTGAGGCTCTGGGTGCTTGGAGTGGATGACTGAGTCACGTATGCTGCCGGCAGCCTTGAGCTTGGGCGTGCGTAGGCAACGGGCGGGCAGGTATGTCCAAGGGAAGGGGACTAGGGGAGGGCAAGCGGTTTGCAAGGCGGCACAGCGTGAGGGTAACAAGAGGGTGTGCACTCGGAGGGAGGAAGTGCACTGATGCTATGCACATGATGCCCCGCTCATGGCATTTCCTGACCTTCCTGGACTGCAGGCTCCCAGTTACAGACATGAGGCATGCACACAGCACACTCCGGCTTGGTTTGCGAGAGTCGTTTACAGCAGAGCTCAGCTGGTTTACACAGCGCGCCGTGCGGAGCAGCAACAGCAGTCACGCCAAACGCAGTTCTGGGCAACCATGTGGCATATGCCATGCCATGATGTGCCATGCCATATGCCATGCATGCAGAAGCTGCATTGCATTGCATTGCAGGTGCTGCTGGTATCCAGGTGCCCAGCACTGCTGCAGCATTGCTCGCATGTGTGCCGCAGGTGGTGCAGGGCCTGCACCGCAGGCCTTGATGTTGGTTGGGCTTTGGGTTGCTGTGGTGTTGCAGACCGGCATGTGCAGCCTGAGAGGTCAGTGCTTGGCCAGTTGGCACCATGGGCAGCACGGCCCAAGTGCTTGCATGTTCAGGCAAGCGTTAACTGCAGGTTATATCAGTGTGCACTTGGGCTTCTGGTTCAGTCCGTTTATCATATGTGAGTGCACGCGTCAGTCTGCCCAAAAGTAAACATAAGCCACGTTACATGAAGTCCTTCAAAAAGCTACGTTTTTGCCAGCCCACACAGCAATAACTCCAACACAACAGCTCTGTCCCCGGGAAAGCGCTGAATCTCACCGACTTACCCATGACGGACCCCGACGTGCCCAGAACTAGCAATGATTGCCTGTATGAGTCGCTGTCGGCTGGACTTTACTATGGAGCGCAGTCGTCCGTGATTAGTGGCAGCCTTTACTTCGCGGCCATGCGTTTCTCGCCCTTCTTCCAGCGCTCCTTCACGCCAAGCGCGCGGACCGGTGGGTGCATGCAGGTGGCAAAGGCATGTGCGCTAACACCCGCACCATATCAGCGTGCTGAAACTTTGTCTGCACATGGGGCCTGCCTTGCATGCAGCCCTGACGCTGATGCCCATCTTCTATACGTCATGGCTGCACGTGGAGCTGTCGATGCACAAGTACGCTAACGCATGGGGGGGGGCTGACAGAAGCACCCTGCATTGCTTGAAGTGCTTGCATGCACACCCTCGCTGTGCTCTGTGATTTGAAGCATGTGTGGCAAGCGGCTGCATCGTGTAGCAGGGGCATGCTTGATTATCGTTGCAGCAAAATCAAACGCCCTTCTCTGACCATCTGCAGCCGCTTCCACCAGGGCTGGCAACTGTTCATTGACCGTGACACATGAAGACCTAATGGCAGTCATAGTCACTTACCACATGCGCCGCTCCTGACACGTCCGATGCTCTTCCAGGTGCATGGAGCAGTTCAAGCCTCAGTATGTGAGCGCGAATGATGATGACTGAAGGAGCTGGGATGCGTAACTGGCGGGTTGGTAGTCGCTTGCTGGTTTCCAGCCAGACTTTTTGACAGGGAATCATCACACAGGTGGCAACAGACCAGGCCAGCCTGTTGCACCGTTGCTCGCCAGGGAATCACAACAGGCAGAGCTGGCCAGCCTGTTGCAGCATAGCCGTGCTACTGTATAACACTGACATAGACATCAACCATGACCTGTTGGGTTGCAGAGCAGGAGCTTGAGGGCGCTGTAGGTACGCTAGGGGACGACCGAGTTGCTCCCATGCCTTTGGTCACTGACGCATGCCACCTTGTCCCGCCAGAACTCAATCCGTAGTTTTCAGCTTTTCCTCCCGTTCTCATGAGTTTTAATTCGATTACAATTTAAAAGCAACTTGCATTTGTTCATACCTCGGAACATGAACCTGGGCGCAGGCCGGGTGGCGCTCTGGCGCCCGCGCGGCGCGGCGCCATCATGTTCAGCCTGTTCTACGGCCTTTTTGAGTACCTGTTTCGTCGCGACGAGTACCATGTTCTCATCCTGGGGCTTGACAAGGCGGGCAAGACCAACGTGCTGGAGCGGCTGAAGTCCATGTACACCCACGTGCTCGGCCTGGACCCCGGCAAGATTCTGCCGACTGTCGGGCTGAACGTGGGCCGCATTGAGGCGTTTGGGCACCACCTGGTTATCTGGGACCTGGGCGGGCAGTCAGGACTGCAGACCATCTGGGACAAGTACTACAGTGAGTCACATGCAGTAGTGTATGTGGTGGACTCAGCAAACTCGGAGCGCTTTGCGGAGAGCAAAGAGGCACTGGACAGGGTGTTGGGGTCCAGCGACTTGCATGGAGCGCCCATCATCCTTATGGCCAACAAGCAGGATCTGCCAGAGGCGCAAACGCCGCATGATGTGGCAGAGAGCCTTGGCTTTGGGAGGGTGGACAACCGGCCGACCAAGATTGTGCCGGTGTGTGCATATACGGGCCAGGGGCTGAAGGAGAGTGTGGAGTGGCTGGTGGCCATGATCAAGCGCAGCGAACGGACCGCACAGCTCAGGCACAAGTCTGTCAAGTAACGGCACAGCGGCTGACGCAGACGCCATGGCAAACAGGCTGGCATGCAACCTGCTGGCCTTGCAGTGCAGGCTGATGCAGCAGCAGGATCTATGGATTGGGCACGTAGGCGCAACGCCCGCGTGCTCAGGCAACTCCAGGGACACACTCCTGCATCCAGCGTTCTATTGTTGGCTCCAACAATGGCATTGGTAGCAGCTGCATTACACGCTTTGACTTGTTCTGGCGTCCACATGTTTTATGTGGGCCTAGGAATTTCTTGAGGACACCCTCATACACTACCATGCATCTCATTGACACACTTACGCAACAGGGGTTATAACTTATAAACCCTGCTTATAACTTTGTCCCAAATCGGACCCAATCGTGTAGGGATCCACAGGTTGATACTTGCGCTTGAGTTTTCCTGTCAGCGACTTTCTGGCGAAGCGCTGCAGCCGTTGCAATCCCGCTGTCCGGCACCACATCCCTGCCTGCAGCCATTGTAACCACTGTACACGCAGGGGGGTGCATCCAAAAACAAATATGCACCCTAGAAATAAGGGCAGCGACCATGCTCAGAAGGAACAGCAGAGGCAAACCGCAACTGTCACAACTCAAATCTGCAGCATGGGCTTTCGATGTTCCCCGGGTTTCTGAATGAAACATGCTCATGAAACAGCAACAATGCCTGCAGAGCTCTGGCGTTCCGACAGCCAAATGACAGATACATCCAGACCCTGCCTAGATCAGGGCCAAGTGCCTGGATCGCCTCAACAGGACAGCTCCTGGGTTGACGACCTTGCAAGCAACCCGTCACCGGCGACGGCCGAAATCATCAAGAATCTTGGTGAGGTCGCCCACACACATGGAGGGAGTGACGTCATACAGCGACACCTACAGGGCGTTTGTTGCAGGTGCAGAGGCGTGGTTGAATGGCTGCCTAATGCTGTGCACACGCTACCCAATAAGGCGGTGGTGCCTCAGCTGTAAGGGCGGGCAAAAGCATCCACAGTATATGAGATTCTGCTCACGCTTGTGGATCCCTGTCAGCAGCAGCTGGCTGCCACTGCATCACAGACGCATCAACACCGCAAATGGGCATGCGAAGGCATGATGCACACCAGCGCACGAGTACTGCTCTGCACTTCCACAAGCATGCGATCCTTTCTCAGGAAGAGGGCCAGGACTGCTGCCTTTCACCCACGGGACAGGGGATGCAATCACTCCTTCCCTCGCGTCCCAGGGCCTCCTGCAGGTGGCTGGGCCAAGTCGACTGCTGCAATTATCAGGTGACCGCTATAGGTAATTGAAAGCGCACCGTCATCTTGCCGGCCCCTGCCTTGACAGGAATGGACTTGAGCACAGCCTCAACGTCTAACTCGCGCAGACGGTTGGCAGCCTGGAAGCGCACACATGGTGAGCAGTGGTCAGGGTTCAGGGTGCAGTGTGAGTGCGCAGGGGTGGTGGGTGGCTCTGCAAGCACTGAGCACTTTACATGTCCTGGGCAAGGGTGAAAGACTGCTACCTTTAGGGCAGGAGGGAGCTGACATGGAATGCACTCCCACGCGCGGCCACATACTTCACCACGTGGCCGATTGGCTCTAGTACACCCCATCCAACACCTCGAGCCTCGCAGCCCTTGGGTGTCACTTCCTCCGAACCTCATCCGACTCCATGGATGTACACTCACAATCCAAAGTCCACATTGATGTACGTTCACTGACGCTGAGAAAGCCCAGCCTGTGGCATATGCCCCATAATGTCCGCTTACCCTGGGCCCCAGCTGCATGGCAAGCACCTGGCTCATCTTCATGGAGGGGGTGGCGCTCATGTCCCGCGTGTACAGGTGCCAGCCGGCAAGGTCAACATACACCTGGCGAAACAGAAATGGAGGACGTGCATGCAGGGCCTTGGCATGTCAGATCCAGAGTCAGAAACCGGTTCTGTGCAAGGTCGGGCAGCTGGCAACAGATGCCGATTTGCTGTGGCACGGCTTGCAGGCAAAATTCATGTGGTGAAATAACGTGCATGTGGTTTTGGCGCAGGGGTCCCGCTGACTAGACAGGCCCTGGCGCCCCGTCACACGCCCATGTCCCACCTGTAGGGCGCTCGCATGCACACACACCTGCTTGCCAATCTCCGCTGACAGCTCATCGTATGGGCTCTTGGCACCACCACCACCTGTGACTAGCTTTGAGAGGTCAATGAACCCCTTTGCCGCGTCCGAGGGAAGTGATCTGCATGGCACAACCCGAGTTGGGCGTGCTGCCTGCCGAGCGACACGAGCGGCAGTGGTGCACGAGGAGGTATTGCGCGCAAGCATGGTTGGGAATGCAGGGGGTCGTAGGCTTCGGCAGGCCTACCCACAGCCAGGTACGCACTCCAACGATCAAGGCCATAATATCATGTGAAATGCAATCCAAGTTACATTGATGCCAGCTTCAATCCGCTAAAGCGGCGAGCAAACAAGCTGCCAATGCACTGACGTGGGCATTCAAAAGCCATTCTGATATTCATACCAAAGTGGCATGTCGTCAATGCAGACGGAGAACAGGAGCAGCAGCAGGAAGCCAAAGCATCAAGGGAATACAGTCCATGTTGCTCCATGCGTGCAGCCGCAAAAGGGACAAGGGGTAGCTGCCAGGGTTTCAGCAGCGACACAATACCATGGCGGGTAGCCATGCAATCATCCAATGCAAATTCAGTGTTCGGGTTTCAGAGCAGCAGCCACGTGCTGCATATGTGCACCACGGCATTGCAGCAGCAAGCGCCGGCGACACACCAGCAAAAAGAAGGGCGGCAAGCTTTGGAGCGTGCTGACCCCAGACATGTGCCTGCTTGCTAGGCTGCAAGCTCCTTTGTACCAAAAAAGCAGGTGCCATGGCCCAAGTGCATCCAGCCAGAACCATCTAGACCATGTGCCCATACAGATGTAGTGTGAGTAGGAGGAGTCGTGTGCGCCTGATGCTTTCGCCACCGGCACAATGCAGGTGGCGGGCAACAGGCGAGTGTGGATTCTCTGGGCGAGTATGAGAGATCAGAAACCATGTTGGCCCCCACAGCCAGTGAAAGTGTGGGAGGCTTATGGCAAATGTGTGGCGGCTCAAGGCGCTGGCGCACAGGCGCTGGCGCAATATCCCTCTCCGGGCGCACTTTCAAGCCCACACTCACAGAACCTCCTTCCTTCATTCCTGATATTTTCCCAGGTGCAGACGAGGCGTGCGTACACGCTGCTGACTGCCAAATTCTCCAGAACCACTCCACTCTGGCGCATGCCTGCACATGCGCTGTGCCCTTGCTTGCGCCTTTGCCATCCCGTCCGCTCCTGTGAGCTGTGCCACCCTGACAAGTGCCCCACTCTGCCCACACCTGCGGGCCCTAGCCAGCAAGGCATGCACCGCCACACGAAGCCAGGGTGGCTGTGCTGCTGGCCGTAATCGTGACAGAAAAACAGACATGCTGGTAAACAGGTGCCTGCTGCAGTGCAGCCACCTGCGACAGGGTGACGTGTCACAGCGAGACCCGCCCAGCCCAGTATGTGCGGTAGTCAAGGCGTGAGCGGGGGCACACCAGGCGGGCGGGCGCGCCTCGCCCCACCGCCCCAAGAGCGCTCCACAACCCTTGGGATGGCAGCGGCTGCCACAGCGCCTGCGCAGAGTCCCCACCACAGCTGTGGGATGGCCGCTCAATCTGCATAGCGTCACAGCAGACCAGAGAAGGATGGCCCTTCTCAGAAGATGTGAGGTGGCGACCAGTCTCCAAGTGAGCGTGCACGTAGTACGCCTAAACTGAGTACGACGAGCCCCTTAAGCTACCCTCTGGCGCAGAGGCAGGCCCCAGTCTTGGGCCCTGTGGCCAGCATTGCCACTGCTGGTACCGGTCAGCAAGTCTGGCGCTTGTGTTGTACATGAAGGAACTTTGCTCCCCCGTTGCTTGCCTCCTTCGTTTTTCATGGCTAATGCAAGGGTATGCGCTGCGCAACAAGCCAACACCACACGCCTTTGTGTGCACCCTCAGGCCTAAAATCCTCCCTTAACCCCTGATCCCCACCCGCTCATGTTCAAAACAGTCCCTGCCCATCGGCTGGCGCAGCCAACAGCCGACGCGCCTCTACACCACGCCCGCCTACCTGGTGTCGCTGCTGCTCCTGCTGCTGCTGCCTGGCATCTGCCGCAATCACTGCGTCCACCACCTGTACAGCCGAGTGAAGCTGGCCAGCCATGAGCCCCAGCACACTGGCGTAGCCCTCCCTCTGCCACGCCTCAACGCGCGGCTGCTCGGCCTCCCACCGTTCCTCGCAGCTGGTGCACAGGGAAGTGCCGCCCAGGGGGCTACCCAGGGCTGAGACGCGCCGCTCGACAGCCAGGACAAAGCCCTGCAGCTGTTGCAGCCAATTGCGACAACTTGCTGCGCCCTCCTGGGAAGCGCCTGTGCATGGTACGCATGCAGAAAGGACGTGTAAACTGTTGCATTAAGTGTCACAACTAATGCAAGGAGGTTTCTCCCCTGCGGGTGACTTATACACTGCCAGAAAGGCAGCAACCCAGCATCCCCTTTTGTTGCAGGCAACGCAAGTTCCCCGGCATGTCCTGCTGCACTGCGCTGAGCGAGGTGTTACACTTTTCAAAACCCTGATAGCTTCAACCCAGCCCAAGCGCATGCCGTCATCGGCGCACCAACGTGTTTCTTTGTCCCTGCTAGCCTGTGCCTTTGCCAATTAGCCACAGCCTGTGCCTGTAATCGTTCGTCCCGGTGCACCCTGACGTGGCCCACGTGGCGGCAGCAAGCTGCGGCCCCCCTGCTCACCTGGGCCCTGCGCAGCAGCACTGCTGCAGCCCGGCACCAGCAGCTCCTCTTCCACCTCAAACAGCGCAGCGTGCACCTCACGCAGCGTGTGCTCTGCCTGCAAACGACATCGATGTGCTGCACTGCTGCTCCACTGCGAAGCCTCAACTAAGGACCCTGCAATCATCGGAACAGGCAGCCGCAACGGGCATGACGATCAGCATGGTTGTCGTTTGCAGTGCTTGCAGGAAGTGCAGGTGTACAACATGCACAGTGCTGCATGGGCATGGCGTGCGCCACCCTGGCGCACCTGCATCCTGGCTGGCAGTGGCGCTGGCTCGCAGCTGGTGCAACAGGGCAACGCCCTTCTCTAAGTCAGCCAGCACATGCACCGCCGGTGGTGAGGGGCCTGCGAGGAGGGCAGGCGCGGGCAGCGCGGGTCAAATGTCAAACGCGAGACTTGAATCAAAGGTGAGCGGCCCGACGCAAGGTCGCCATGCTTGCTGCACGCGCCTGGCAACTCCGGCTCCTGCATCTCTTGCGCCGCAACGAGCGCCGGCCAGACGCAGCTGCACCTGCGGCCTGCGCGAGCATGCAGGGGAGAGCCGCAACAGGCCGGTGTCATGGCGCCATGCTGATTTTCGCGCCAATTGCCAAAACCAGTCTCGCCCGGCGTGCCTGCTGCATCGTAGTCCTGCTCACGGCGCGCGTGCCGCCGGCGCAGCACGCTGCCCGCGCCCATGTCAGGGCCCGGTCCTAGAGCGCTGCTAGGCATCGTTGCTAGCAGCATGCCGTTGACGTCCTCCCGCCCGCTGCCACAAACTACACCTCACTGCCGCTGCCCTTTCGATAGCTGGCCGCGGTCGGGAAGAGGGCTAGGGCGCCCGCGCGTGCTGCGTAGCTGCTTTGCTGGATGCGCGCCTTTCCGCAGCAGGCTGGATTCAGGTGCAATGGCATTGCCTGCTGCAGCGCGAGCGCGGCAGCCGCGACAGCCAATTGCGCGCCTTCCTGTTGCACCTCGGTGTGGGCTCCCCCTTTCCTCGGTGCATGGGCATCAATCTTGCGATGCCCCGCTGAACTGAACGGCCAGAAGTCCATAACAAGACGAAGATCGGCAACAGCGATGCCGCCGCGAGGCAAGCGGCCTGCCAAGCCTGCCACATGGGAGCCCTGGGCCAACAAGGGCTTGCTGCTCCTCGTGACAGTCCTGTACTATGCAGGGCTTGTGAGTGCATGCAGCTGGCCCCAGCAGCAGCACAACCCCTTGTCCAGCCATGCATGTGCAACACCAGCCTGATCAGTCGCTGTTCATGAGACGAAAATGCTCATCAAACCACTCTGCCTGCTGCCAAACATCACGTACATGCTTGGCATCGCCCTCCTTGTGCAGCTGTCGTACGTGACACACCGTCTGAACTGGACCCCCACACCGCAACGCGCCGACAGCCCTGGGTCTGTGTTCAGCGAGGACAGGGCCATGCAGCATGTCGTCGCGCTGACCAAGGGCATTGGCGATCATCAGGTAACTGTTTCCTATGATCGGGGGTTGGAACGAAATGCAACTGCAAGGAAGCACGAGGGAAAACACGACACAAAGATATGCGCTGCTGAGTTATATGTCGAATGGGCTGCTTGGCACGAAAGCCTGCCCCCACAACCTGTAGCCCAGCACAGCTGACGGCGGGTGGAAACAGTCTAGCGCAGGAGAAGAGTGTTGAACGGGGCAGGAGCCGGTAAGACAACTCCATCGCAGCGGTGCAGCACAGTCACAGGCTCCACCTTGAAGACTCATCAGACTCTTTTGCGTCTGATGATCCAAACATTCACACAAGCAGTGCAGCTGCACTGCGCGTGCCTGGCCCACTTCTGCACCCACGCCTGCACCTCACATGCCTGCCCCGCCCTGTTGCCCGTGCACCTGCCGGCCCCTGCTTTGCTACCCGTGCACATGCCTGCCCCATGCACACAAGCACATGCCTGCCCCTTGCCCCCGCCATACTGCTCGTGCATCAGGTGTCTACCCCAGGCCTGGATGAAGCGACTGCTTACATGTTGGAGCAGGTGCAGGCACTGAAGGACCTGGCTGCAGCGCGTCAGGACGTGGACGTGGAGGTATGAGCTTGGGGTGTGGGAGGGGGTAACAGGTGGACGTGGTTGATACGAGTTGTTGTGGGGGGGGACAGGGAGGAGGTGGAGGTGGAGGTATGAGCTTGAGGGCAGAGATGTGTGACGCAGGCGGAGCTGCAGGTTTCAGCTGGGCTTCGTGTCGGGGTTGGAGGGCAGAAGATGGATGCACGATCTGGGGTTGGGACGCAGGTGTGGGTGAGCAGTCAAACTGAAGGTATGAGCTGGCAAGGGCGCGGAGGATGGCGTAGAGGAGCGGACAGGTGCAAAGTCCGTGGTGCACACCCTCCACACGCATAACAGCCACGCTCATCCCTAACGCTCAGGTGCACTTGGACTGTATCAGGCGAGACCCAGATGATTTTTCTGCACTTCAGCTTCATCAACAGTTTTGCGCACGTTGCTTCCCTGGCATCACCTCCATACGCATACCCCCCGCGTTCAACAGGTGCACCTGGACACGGTATCGGGCGAGGCCGAGATGACGTTCCTGCACTTCAACTTCACCAACAGCTTTGCGCACGTTGCTTTCCTGGCATAACCTCCATACGCATACCCCCCGCGTTCAACAGGTGCACCTGGACACGGTATCGGGCGAGGCCGAGATGACGTTCCTGCACTTCAACTTCACTAACAGCTTTGCGCGCGTTGCTTCCCTAGCATAACCTCCATACGCATACCCCCCGCGTTCAACAGGTGCACCTGGACNCCTTCATACACATACCCCCGCGTTCAACAGGTGCACCTGGACTTGGCATCAGGCGAGACCCAGATGACGTTCCTGCACTTCAACTTCACCAACAGCTTTGCGCACGTTGCTTCCCTGGCATCACCTCCATACGTATACCCCCCGCGTTCAACAGGTGCACCTGGACACGGTATCGGGCGAGGCTGAGATGACGTTCCTGCACTTCAACTTCACCAACGTGTACCGCGGCCTGGACAACGTGGCGCTGGTTGTGCGACCAAAGCCCACACTTTCCGCCGCCAATGCCACACTTTCCACACCTCCCAAGGCCCTGCTGGTGGCCTCACACTACGACAGCGCTGTGTGCTCACATGGTGGGGGTTGCTTGCACGGCCGGGCTTGTCTGCCAGGACCAAGGAATGGGGCTTGGCAAGCGGCTGAACAATAACTGACAGGCTGCCAAGCTTAGCACCGCCATTCGTGCTGCGCTGGCGGGCCAATACTGCCCACTCAGATGGTACAGTAACTATGCCCGGTGACAGGTCTGGGGCAGGCCCTTGTCGTGCGTGACCCTAAACTCGGTATGCGTGTGGTTTGCTAACCATCAAAAGCAACGTCCTCCCCTCACAATCCACACTTTTCCACACTTTCCACACCCTGCAGGCGCTGCAGACGACGGGGCGCAGGTTGGTGTCATGCTGGAAGCGGCAAGAGTGCTGCTGCACCAGGAGGTCCTGCCCAAGGCGCCAGTGGTGTTCCTCTGGACGGGCGGCGAGGAGCCCATCAGCCCTGTGAGTGATCACACATTGTGGACGATGGGTTGGAGCGGGGCTGAGGTTAGGAGCATGCCTTCTGAGCGGGTGGCAAAGAGTTCATCAGCCCTGTGAGTGTTCACACAGTATGGCGGTGGGAATGATGGGGGGCTACTAGGCCTTTTGGACAGGTGGCGAGAAGCTCATCAGCCTTGTGAGTGTCCACACAGTATGGGCGGTGGGAATCATGGGGGGCTACCGGGCCTTCTGCACAGGCGGCAAAGTGCTCATCAGCCCTGTGAATGTCCACACAGTGTGGACGGTGGGGTGAAGTGGGGGGCTTGAGTGCGGAGCGGGTCGAGACACACCCAAGGTCCGGGCTGTGTTTCTTTGATCAGGTCTGGTCACATCCTGTGGGGATCAGGCAAGCCACGCAAGCCGCAAGCTCTTGTGAACATCGTCAACCTGCGCACACAAGCGGCACATGGCTGAGTGCGCCGCAGCCGCCTCCCTCCTTCCCTGCACCCCTGCGCCACAGCCCCATGCTCCAGACCTTGCATCCCTTACCCACGCACCCCTGCACCAACATACCCCTGCGCTTACCCCCGACTATTGACAGGCAGCACACGGCTGGATGCAGCACAGCCCCCTCGTCCCGCAGCTGGGTGCCTTCATAAACCTGGAGGCCATGGGCGGCGGCGGCCTGCCTATCGTGTTCCAGCACACCGGCGCATGGGCGCTGGAGGCATGGGCGGCGGGCGCGCCGCACGCGCGTGGCACACGCGTGGCTCAGGATGTTTTCGATGCCAACCTCATCCCTGCTGACTCCGATTACCGCATGTTCAGCGCCCGCCATTACGGCACGCTGCCGGGCATCGACGTTGCGTTCCTCATGGACAGCGCCGCGTACCACTCGTACCTGGACCAGCCAGAGAGGATCAGGCACGGTGTGCTGCAGGTTCGTGG
>JAWZTI010000695.1:7100-22351 GCA_039880955.1 Chlamydomonas urium
CGCTGAGAGGCAGGGTGGAGGAGGGCGGCAAGGAAGTGCCAGCAAGAGTGCCTCTTCACGCTCAGAGACTTGCGCTGAGAGGCAGGGTGGAGGAGGGCGGCAAGGAAGTGCCAGCGAGAATGCTTCTTCACGCTCAGAGACTTGTGTTGAGAGGCAGGGTGGAGGAGGGCGGCAAGGAAGTGCCAGCGAGAGTGCTTCTTCATGCTCAGAGACTTGCGCTGAAAGGCAGGGTGAGGAGAGAGCAGTGGAGAAAGTGGTTACCTCTTGAACTAACTGTGCCCAGCTAGCAATGAGGGAAAGGAATGGGCAGGGGCAGCCGGTGCATTTGAAAGGATGAGCAAGGACATCGGGTGTTCCAAGGGAGGCAAAGGGAAGTGCTGCCCACCTTCCCCGCCCAAAGCACCCACCATGTGCGCAGTGCTGACTATGACGTGCTTGGAGTCATTCCACACTATCCCCGCGTCCAGCAGCTCCGCCGCCTCTTTGCTGCTGGCGCTCATCTGCGCTAGCATGAAGCGAGTGCTGTTGAGGTCCATCGTCACCTGTGAGGAAGCAGCAGAGACGTGCCAAGGCATGGGGTTGATGGGGCAGCAAGTGATGAATCATTGGCGTACGTCAAGGTGTTACTAGCATGAAGCGAGTGCTGCAGGGGTCCATCGTCCAGGGGCATCTAGCAGGGGCATGCAGGGGAGTTACACTGCTGATACGGTGGCAAGGAGCATGCATGCCTGTTGGTTATAAACAGCGGTCGACACCTCTCCCTGCCTTGGAGGTTTGTGACCATCCCTTCCTTCCCCCTGGGGCCGCCCCCTACCTCGACCCCCCACACACCTGCAATGACGCCCTCATAAGCGCCGCATGGTTCTTCTTCTCCCATGGATAGAAGCACAGGCGGCCCCAGTCCTGATTAAAGTTGGGCAGCAAGATCTCCTCGTCCTGGAAGTCCTCATCTTGACTGGGATCCTGCCTGCCGTACCCCGGTTCTAAGGTGATCACTGTGCCCCCCGCCACCACAGGCACCGCCACCCCTGCTGCTGCTGCTGCCTCTAGCGCTGTGGCTGCTGCCACCCCTGCCGGCCCTGCCGCTGCACCTGCTGCTGCTGCCCCGATCCCTGTGACTACTGCCACCCCGGCCACCTCGGCTGCCCCTGCTGCCTCCTTGACCACCATGTCAGTCCCTGCACCGGCCGCCGCCCCTGCTGTCCCTTTCGCGGCCTTTGGCACCGCCCTTGCCCTTGCCCCGGCAGTGGCTGCACCGCCTACCGCCGACGCTGCCCCTGCCCCCGCCTCTACCGCTGCCTTCGCCCCTGCGCCCACCCCTGCCGCCGCCAGTGCTGCCCCTGTCCCTGTCCCTGCTGCCAAGCGTTGCCTCCCAGCTACAATCTGCTGACCGGTACTCCCAGCCGAAACCAAGCTCCGCCTGTTGCTACCTGTACTGCTTCCTTCCATATCATTCCTCCCTGCACCCTGGCCAACAGTGCGGTGACCGTCCAGTTGACTACTGCCTGCTTGGGTACCACTGCCGCTGCCGCTCGTTTCCCCACCGCCGCTATTTCCCCCACCCCCACCACTTCCCCCACTGCCGCTCATTCCCTCATTGCCCACTGCCCCGCTTTGTTGTCTGCTGCCGCCGCGGCCATCCTGGGCGCCTGTGCTGGCACCTGTACCGCTCACACTGCTGCCCTGGCCAGTGCCACCAACACTGGCCGCGACCTTTGCCTGACTGTCTTGCAGCAATGTGCGGGAGGTGGGAGTCAACGCAGAAGCAGCCGCAGGTGAAGTGACACCGGCTGTTGAGGTGGTTGCGGCTGTGGTGGGAACGTCAAAGACCTCGCCCGGAAACAGGCGCTTGAAGAGTGAGAAGACGGGTACCTGCCATAGGGAGGGCGCAGCAGGGGGTGGAAGGAGTGTGAGCAGTGAGTGCACCTACACTCTTCACACAGGGGGGTGCAGCAGGGAGGGTGAAAGGCGCTTGAAGAGTAAATTGACAGGTACCTGTCCCAGGAAGGGCGCAGTGGGGCGGTTGGACGGCGCGTGAGCAGTGAGGACGCATGCACTTGTCACAAAGGGGGTACACCAGTGGGGCGGAAGGGGCTTGGGGTTCATGCATGCAAGCAGATGCAACGGGAGGTTTCAACAGATTCACCAACCTACAATGCTGTGTTTCCACCCTGCCCACTCTACCCTGCAGCCGTGCATGCGCCGACAGAGGGGCACATGCCCTTCCTGACACACTGCAGGGCATCTTCCTTACCATCCCCAAGCCTCACTACAACCCACCCTGCAGCCATGTTCACACCCTGCCCCACTCAACCCTGGAGCCGTTATCCCACACTGCCCTGTAGCCATGATACCACCCTGCCGCACCTGACTTTGCCCCACCCCATCCTGCTCCATGCATCCTACCCTGCAGCCATGCACGCGTCGACAGATGGGCACGTCCTCGGCGTTGAAGATGAACATGGTGTTGGGCACGTCCATGCCCATCTCATGCAGGCGGGTGAACTCGTAGGCCATACGCTTCAACTGCACAGCAGGTAGCAAGGGGAGCGGAGGTTCAAGGCACAGGCAGTTAAGCAACACGACAGTACAGCAGGAGCTCACATTGGCCCCCTCCTCTTCCTGCACGGACAGCAAGGAAATAAGTTATCGCCCCCCTCGCCCTGTCCATCGGTTCTTCAGCGCCCTTCAGTACCCCCTGCGCGTGTGCGCCTCGCCCCCAGATAAAGTCAACGCAACAGCAGCAACAAAGCAGCACCATCAACAGCCCTGTCTGCCACCCCAATAATGCCCTGCAGTGGCCTGGCGGTGGGAAACCACACTTACACACGCCAGGCCTCATCAACCCATCCTGCTCTTGTGCCTCATCCACCCCTGTGTGCGTGCGCCTCACCCGCAGCATGGCAAAGTCAGGCATGTTGGTACGCTTGTACACGTAGGGTACGCCAGCCTGTACCAGCATAACCCCGATGTACGGCGACCACATCATGCGCTTGATTTGCTCTAAGATGTCCGCGGACTTGAACACGCGACCACGCTGCTGCGTCATGCGCGCCCAGAACGCCAAGTCTGGCAGCAGGCTGGACCTGGCGGTTGGTTGGAGTGTGGGGTGTGGTGATGGGTTGGGTTGTTTTAATCATTAAGGAGCAGGGCGGGTTGCGTTTGTAGGGAGAAAGAAGCATGGTTGCGCTGCTTACAACAAGGGTTTCCAACAGGGAGTCCTTGCGTCTGTCAGGAAGGGTTCTTCACTGACGAGCGGCTGGTTGAAGATCAATGCACTTGCTTGTGACTCTCGGGTGCCTGATGCAGGGTTATGCCAGCCTAATACCTTGATAAGCAACGTCACCATCTATGCCTGGGCACTGCGTCTGGCAGCATCACCAGCCGATACAGCACATTGCCACCGTCCATACATGGTCCCCACCGCCCCCGCCCACACTAGAAATCCCACTGCCCGCAAAATGCTGCGCCGATTCTTTAGGGATTCTTTATTCCCGCGTTCCTCCTGTTTCCTGGTGTCACCCTCACGGCTGGCTACCTGCTCACATGTACAGCGGCTCCATGTCTTCATCTGTCATCGCCCTGGTGAAAGTGCCCTGCATGCCCGTGACGTTGAGCGTCTCGTTGTGCCTGAAGCACACGATGCCATCCTGTTGCATGGGCACACGGCACAATACCAGCACAATACCGGAGCAGGAAGCGTGATCTGCCTGCTGGGTCTTGCTTCACCAGCTTGTGTGCACCCCTGGACACCAGCCTGTCCTTGCACGGCATGCTGGCAGGGCTGCAACCAGCTTAGGGTGTGACCTGCAGGTGTTGCTGCCTGTCACACCGTCCATGCAGCGTCGCTCACCTCGTCTATCCCGCTGGACGTGTTAGAGCGCAGGACGAAGCTGTTCACCACGCACGTGCTAAGGAGCAGCACACCGAGCAGAAGGGGCAAGGTACGTCCAATCCCGCGGAGCTCCCGCATTTCGGCTAGCACGAGCTACCGAGCTGTTTGATGTGTCATCGCATGGGGGATACGCCAGCTTAAGCTTCTCGGCTCGTCGAATGCAGTGCTGNCCCCCCCACACACACAAGTGCGAAGTTCATGCATGCATGCTTTGTTCAACGTGTTCTCCGCGCTGCGTGCAGTGCGTCAAAACGGCGATCGCTGATGTTCTGCTGCCCATCAAGCGTTCAGAAAGCGCGCCACTTGGCCTGTCCATTTCATCACCTGCACAGCTGACCAATCAAGTGCAGCCATGCGGCTCAGCTGGTGGAGTGACAGCCAGAAGATTTGAGCACCAGCACAGTCTCCTATGCTGAGCGGGCAGCCGGATCCACTTGGCAAGTAGTTTGCAAGTGCAACAGCAGTCCACCACAAGCAGCCAGCAGCACAACGCCTGTTCACAGTCCGCAGCACCTCGCTTCTTCAAAGGCCCATTCATCACAACAATTCCATCATCCACCTTCGCAGCGCAGTGACCATCGTGGCTTGGCCCACCACCCTCTGCACCCTCTCCACAGCCAAAGCTTGATGTGGATCAGGGCCACCACTCCACGAGTCATTCAGCCCAACTGAGGAGCAGCTGTGGCAGGGGTTGCTGACTGAGCAGCAGAGGGAGGGCCGCAGTGGCATCACCAGCAGCCAGCAGCAGCAGTTCCAGCAGCGGTAGCAGCGGTAGCAGCAGTAGCGGCTTCAACAGCCCTCGCCAGTAGCAGCAGCAACCGCCGCAGCCGCAGCAGCAGTAGCACCATCATCATCAGCAGCAGCCATGGACAGCCACATGGCCGCAATGATCCTCAGTGACGACCTGCTGGTCGACACGGACTGGGTGCAGGAGCTGCACTCGCCAGAGCGGGAGGGGCCCGCAGGCGACAGCGCCAACGGCACGGATCTGCAGCGCCCTTCCACATCGGCGCCGGCTGCCGGTGATGCCGATCCTCCCATCCCCAGCGGAGTGGTGTTGAGTCAGCGTCTTCGCGCCATGCCCAAGCCCACGCTGCCCCTGCCCTGGTCCGCCGATGACATAAACCCTGTACCCTGGCGCCGTACCACCACCGAGTGGCTGCCCGGCTCCTTCATGCCTGAGCAGGCCCCCGAGCCCTCTATACCCTGGCCCCCGGCTGCGCTTAACCCCGAGGCCGCTGCAGCGGTGGCGGCGGCCAAGGCCAAGCCCCTGGACCTACGCACGCTGAGCCAGGCGAAGCTGCTGGCCGCGTCTCGCAAGCACAACAGCACCTTCAACATCTACGACCCCGTAGGAGCGGTGCTGGACGGGGTAAGGGAGAACGCGGTGCTCAACGACCCCTCCCGCAGTTGCCACCCCTTCACTCTTGGCGGCAACCCTGTGTAAGCTGGGCGGGAGGCGATGCTTGAGGCGGGGCAGAGGGTGGTGAGGGCCTGCGGTGCGAGATTCGGGGAGGGGGGGTAGCCGCGGTAGAGGCAGTGCTTGGCCGCAGCCCTGAGAGTGGCACCTGGCAGCTAGATGGCCAGGGCGCGAGCCCTTAGGGTGGTCTGGGGCTGGGAGGCAGTGTTACTTCCTTGACTTGGGCTGGGGCCGAAAGTAGCAAGTGACACATCATTATGAGGTATGTGACAGGTTGGCAGGCCGGGGCAGGGCTGTGGGGAGCATGGAACCAAGCATGTGGCTACAACGCCCAACCAACGGCTTTATCTGCAGATAACGCGACGTACGTTAGGAACAGCTGCAGATTCTGGTGCGCACCCACTGCACCTGGATGTCCCGACCGCCTGATGCTAACCTCTCCCTAGCCTATTCTCCCTCCAGGAACTCTGCTCCACCCGCTTTCCTCTCGCCCTATTTCATTGCAGCCCACCGTTCCCGCGTTCCCTTGCCCACCGCTGCAGTAAGAACGAGTACTCCCGTGCCTGGTTGATGGTCATGAAGAACGGGCCTGGGCCTGCGCTTGACGACAGCCGCAAGCAGGTGCGCGCTGCACTGTTTTTTCCTGCTCAACTTCAACTGCTTCAACCTCATCAGTTTGTACGTGCGGGTGGATGCACAATGTGGCAAGCGGCAGACAAATACCTGGCTGCTGGCAGTGGGCAGCTGACGTGGGTCAGCGGCACATGCAAGAATATTGGTGGCACATTGAGAGTGACAGGTGGTGTCTTGAACGTGTTGGATGCAAGTTGCGTCACCGCAAACTTTTTCAATCTGCGTCGCATCAAGCCTCCCACTTGCCTGCCGCCCACTTCCAACTCCTTCCCACCGCAGCACGCCGGGAGGCCCGCCCCTTCCGCTGGGCGGCAGTCGTCCCTCGAGTACCTCACGCGTAACCCCTCCAACGCAGCAGCTGGGGCGCCATCCTCCTCCGCCCGCGGCACGACCCCTCCGCTGCCCTCCGCTGCTGCTACGGCAGCCGCCGCCGGGCCGGCACCCAAGGTGGCGTACGGCACGCTGACCGAGGAGCAGCTGCGCTTCACCAACCTGCTGTCGTCGTTCCTGGAAGTCACGGTGAAGCTGCCTCTGCTGGCACCTGGGGCGCAGGCGCTCGACCTCAGGCGCCTATACATGGAGGTGAGGATCAGGGCCCCCCACTTGGACAGATTTTGGTTTTTGTTGCTCTGGTTAGGGCAATTCAGGTGTAACGGCCATTGGCTTCAGGTGCTCAGATTGAGGCGTCTGTATATGTTCAACGCAGGTTCCGGGGCCCCTCACTTGGATATCGTGTCATCCTTGCTGCACTCACTCCTTGCCCCAGCTTGCCCTTGCCTTGCTCACCTTTCAAGCAAACGGCGTTGGGGGGCTACAGCGCCGCCTGTTTCTATGCAACTCTGCCCTCGTGACTTTATCTTTGTCAACCTGCCTTCCCTGACCATTGTCAATGTCCCTTATTGCTTTACTCTGCACTGACCTCACTCCCTACCTTGCCCTGTCCCTGCCCAGTCCTCTCCTCTTCACCAATTTGATAGATGGTGTTTGGGGCTACAACGCAGCCTGCTCTTACCTGCACTGACCTCATCCCCTGCCTCCCCCCGCTCAAGCATGACATCCCCTGCCTCCCTTGCCACTCAGGTGAACGGCGTGGGGGGCTTCAACGCCGCGTGCTCCTCTAACGCCTGGCCCCAGCTTGCTTCCTCACTCCAGAACGACTCCAAACTGGGGCCCATCCTCAAGCAGGTGGGAACCAAAACAGGGACCAGCTGTGTTGGGGAGGTGAACCCAGCAGCAGATACTTGCGAGTAGGAAGCGATGTACCAGGTGGGGGCACAACAGGAATCAGCTGCTGAGGGGAGTGCGAGAGCCTGGAAGCTCTGTAGGCAACATATTGAAGCGAATTGGAAGCATTGACACAGGGGGCGGCACAGCATGAACTAGCTGTTGTGGGGAGGTGAAGGAGCACGGAAGGTGTGAATGCAGCGGATACCAGCAATCAGGTAGCGCTGCAGAAGGTGGGAACTCAACAGGAGCCAGTTGTGGTGGAAGGGTGGTGGTGTTTGTTACAGTTGTTTGGGGCGCCGCAAGGGCACATAGGTGAACATGACAGGAGATACAAGCGAGAAGGAGGAGCTGAAGCGTGCGTTGAGCCTGCTTTCATCCCAGTTGTGCAGATGGCCGCACACGCGCAAGCCTGACCTCTAGCCCCTTGTGTATTCCTCCTGTCTCCTGCTGGGGCAGGTGTACACATACTACCTGTTGCCTGTTGAGGAGGTCATGCCAGCGGGCGTGGCCAGGAACGCGCGCCTGGTGGAGGTATTAGAGGCCAGGGTAAGCCAATTGTGTGTGTGACCAATCTGTGGGCGCTTTCTTGCACTTTGTACCAGCGAGTGTAGAGTAGCAGCTTTAGCACAAAGAGCTGCTGCACACTGTATCAAGTCAGGTTGGTTGACATCATTCAGCTGAATGCTCGTCTTTCACAGCCAAGAGTGGCTGTCGTGCTTGCTACCGCTGCCCTCGTTGTCACGCCTTCCCCCCCGGAACACCCGCCCTGCTGTGCACCCCAGGTGCGGGACAACGACGCGCTGCCCCCTCTGCGCAGCAACGTGCGGCTGCGCCCCGTGGCGTCCAACGTGAGCAAGGCCCTCGCGCAGTGTGCCGACGGGCTCAGGAAGTGGCGTGCTGCCCCTCCCACGCCAGTGGTGGAGGCGGCAGGCAGGCTGCTGGCGCTGAAACGCAAAGGAGGCGTGCAGGAGCAGCAGGACAAGGGTCAGGGACCAGCAGAAGGGCAGGTGGGGTCAAGCAGCCAGGCTGCGAATGGGCTAGCTCAGGGGCAGCAGCATGCGCCGGTCAAGCTGGAAGAAAGGGCTGGTGGCGAGCAGGCTGGCGCCCCCGCTGCTGCCCCTGCTGCCAGCCCCACAGCTGCTGCTGCTGCTGCTCCAACAGCTGGCCCCACATCTGCAGCCGCTGCGGCCGCTGTCGCGGCCGCTTCGTTGCTCGCGGTGCGGTTTGCGCGCCACGTCGCACGCAGCTTCTCACAGTGCTGTGATGAAAAGAGACCGCTGCAGCTGGAGTTGCATCTCGGCACTGCAAGGTTAGGGCCGGCTTCAGGGCCGGCCGCAGGGACAGGGACAGCGGCGTCGGCTGCGGCAGATGACATGACATTAGCGGAGGCTGGGACGAGGATGGAGGTCGATAGCAACGGGGAAACAGGCGGCGTGGATGGCAGGCAGGAGGCGACCGGCGACCAACAGGCGGGGGTCAAGGCGCCGTCATCGCCTGCAACTGCTGCCACAGGCGGGGAGACGTCCGTGCGCCTGACTTGGAGCGAGGTGCGGGCGCCTTACCCACGCACGCAGTGCAGCAGAGGTGTTGCAGCGGGCGCGTGAGGGGCACCCCTTGCGCACTTCCCCAGACTGACTAGGCCCTCCTGTCGGCAGCCTCCTCCAAATGCCATGCTGCATGGTCTTCTCATTCTCCTCAGCGGCTAACATACCGAGAACCTGTATGTACAACCCTCCCCACACCCCGCCCTGCCATGGTGCCTCGCAGGTGCAGCCGCTCAACGCACTGCTGCTATCGTACCGCCAGCTCAAGGCAGGGCCCGCTGTACTGCGTCGCCCGGCGCCGCACCTGAAAGAGCACTACCTGGCGCAAGTCCGGCCCAGCGGCAGTGGAGGAGGGGCAGCCGACCAGGGGCTGACAAGCGGTCCCTGGATTGTGCGTGAGGAGGAGCCTCGCGGTAGGTGTGGGAGGTGTGAACCAGGGGGTGCAGGGGGTGCAATTCAGTCTAGCAGAAACCTGTGTTGTTCACGACAAGCTGGTGCAAAGAATGGCGTGGGCAACCAGATGGCTGCTGTGCTGGTTGGGTTGGAGCTGCATAGCTGAGATGCAATGATAAGTGTAGGGCACAGTACTGCATGTGGCATACACGTTCAGCCTGCTTGCTGACAGGCAATCGTGTGCTGCGGTTGCTGCATCTCATGCAGGCGTGGAGGAGCAGAAGCCTGCTGCGGGGAAGCGCTTGTTCACGCCACGCTGCGGCAACTGCCGCACCTGCAACAACTTGTCGCTGAAGAAGGCATGTGAGACGAACAGGGCCCGCCTGAGCGAAAACTTGGAACCTATCTTCCACACTGAAGAGGCAAGGCTGGCCTACCAGGCCAAGCGGGCCAAGTTTGAATAGCTAGTTACCTGTTGCGCACTCCTTTCGTGTTATGCTTCGGTTTTGAGTGCTGGCATTCTGTTCATTGCTTTGACCACGGGTCAAACTTTCAAACTGAGGCTGACAACACCAGGTCAGGAAGTGGCATAGCTGACACCACCAGACATGCCATGATGAGCGCGCCGTCGCCGCCCGAGCTACTGCGTCTGGTGCTTGCGGCGGATGGCGTAGTGAAGGCGAACTTTGCAGACAACTCAATCCTGGTTCTGAGCGCCAGCGGCCATGCCTTTGTGTCCATGCAGCCGGATGGCCGCCAGCAGCGGCAGCTCAGCGAGTTCGCGCTGCACCGTCACGTCGCGGCGCTTGCGGTGGTACTGGAGTTTCGAAACATGCATGCTGACCAGCCATGCATCTGCAAGCGCATCGCCAGTGCCAGCCCAAGGCAAGCAAGCATGCCTGCCTGGCCATGAGCGCATGTGCAGCTGTAATACATCTGCCACCCAACCATGCATAACGTTCGTGCGTGCGCAAAGAAACCTGCCACTAAGTGCCTCTTCTACCTCGGTTAGCATGTTGAGCAGAGTCATCTTACTGCAGTGCAACCTGCATGGGGTGCCTGCCTGCAGGGATGGCCTGAGGCTTGGCTTCCGCCTGTCAGACCTGTGGTGGCCATGCAGTGTGGACGACGCTCTGTCCAAGGGCCTGGTGCAGCTGCTGGAAGATGGCAAGCTGGCCCTCAGCACCGAGGACAGCGCAGGGCGCATCGTACTGCACCAGCACCGCAGACGCTTTGCCATCTGCTACCCGCTGCTCACCCAAGAGCACCCCCAGGAGGGCAGCTATGAGTATGTGTGGCAGACACAGGTGCGTTGCCATTGTGCAGCTGCGCCCCTGCCACCCCCACCTTCTGCCCTATTCCCACCTGCACCCCCGCTGGTCCCCCTTGCAACCACTTGCTCAGTCTTGCACACGTTTGATCTGCTCACCTTGGCAGGTGTCTTGAGAACCTCACTGTTGCACGGATGGTTGCCTGGCTTGCATGTTAGAACAACATGGGTATCACTTGTTGCTTGATGAGGCTTGACTTCAGGATGGCTGTTAATGGGGTCCACCATATTGTGACTGCTCATTGCTCCGGGCTGTGCCCCTGCCTGTCTGAACGTGCAGGTGTTCTCCCTGCTGTCCTATCCTCCACGCTGGTCGCCTGCAGTGGCGCTGCTGGCGCAAGCAGCGGAGAGGCTACTGCCGCAGCAGCAACAGCAGCAGCAGCAAGGGCAGGACACAGCGCGTGACGCCGACGGCGGCGCTCAGGTGACAGCAGCGCTGCTCGTGTGCAGGCAATGCTTGCAGGCTCTGCTGGTTGTGAGTAGGCACCTGCAGGCACCGACTTGCCTGCCAGTGATAGTATATCACTAACATGCGGATGCTGTTGGAGCAAAGTGTGACCACGGCGGTGACTTTGATACCTGCCTGCCAACCTCTTCCCTGTGGTGACTGCGCAGGGGGTAGACCAAGGGCATGGCCAGGGTCAACAGAGCCAAGGGCCAGGAGCAGCAACCTCGCCCTGCAATCGGTTAACACTGGTCAGTACAGATGCCTTTGTCGCAGCGGCAACGGAAGCAGCGCCAGGCTCCGCTTGCAGAAGTGAGCTTCCAACAGCTGTCAGGCGGGCAATAGGTGCTGGCAATCATGACAGATGCCCCACGGACAGCTGGTGGTGTGAGCAGACGCTGACCTTGCTGCCAGACTCTGACCTGGTGCTGCTGGAATGGACTCCAGAGGTGAGCGCTGCAGATCAGCAACTTGCCAATGGCCTTCTGGCCGCTTGGCATGGCAAGCTGCCGGCATCAGACGCATGCCTGGCAGCTGACATCAATTAGACAAGGGCAGGGGTTTGCACAACTTGAAGTACGGCGCTGTTGCGGGGTCGGTGTGCTGGCAACGTTTGCAGGTCCAGCGTCATTGTTTCCAGCCTTACAACATCAGAACACTAACCTTGCTTGCATGTCCTGCTGCTGATCAGTGACATGCTCCTGAGCCCTGTATGCCTGCTACTGTTGCCACATGGTTGCAGGCCACTTACCAGTACCACCCTGAGCTGCGGGAGGTTGAAGTGTGGGTGCACCAGGACGAGTCCTGCATCGCAACAGTCAAGCACGGACGCTTCGTCAGCCACCACAGGCCACCCATGCACAAGGAGGGCTCCATGACTGAGCAGCTCTTCCTGTCAGATTGTGTGCCAGAGTCGGTGTGGGCAGGCAAGACCGGCGGGGGAAGATACAGCCTCGCGCCCCTGGCTGCGCATGCCGCCAAGTTCGGGTGAGCGGGCTGCTGGGTCAGGCACCCAAGCAGCCGGGTGTGGGGCCACATGGGGTCAACACATGCAAGGAACATACAGAGCAGCCTGTACGTAGGCCAAGGGGCGACCGCTTCAGGGAAGCGCGGCACAGCAAGACTGCCTGCCTGCAAACGACGGTGCACAATAGGAAGGCAGCTGTGTGCCACTTTCATTACACCACTGACTATCACTAAGCTGGACCCCGCCAATCGTGCTGTGCAGTCACCAGATGTCTGCCGCTCTCACGCGCCTTGTCAGCAGCGCAACACACAGCCCTGGCTCCTGCATCACCGGCCAGCCGCTGCTGCTAGGCGGCGATAGCGACAGCACTGCAGGTGCTGGCCCAGGTGCTGGGCTGCTGTCGTCACGGGTGGAGCAGACATTCGCCGTTTTGTCAGAGGTGAGGTAGCTGCTATGTAACAGGGCGTTGTTGTTCGGCCCGTGTTTTCTGATGTGCAGGGTACATTATCCGCCCATGCTAACGTTTCCTGAACAAGCAAGTGTTGCAGAAGTGACGGCTGCAGCCAGCTGCAATGGCGACTGCTGCTGCTTCACAAGTCCAGGATAGCACTGATAGTCCACCCTTGCAATTCGCACAGGCAGTTCTCGACGAAGGCCATGTCCCAGGGCAGGGCATGTTCACAGCGTACGCGGATGGAAGGGTGCGAGCCATCTTTGACGACCGCACCATCCTGCACATGAATGCGCCCAGGAGCCATTGCAAAGTGAGTTGCTGTGTGTGTGACGCTGTCATGAGATCGTGTCGCCACTTTGCAGAGTGCTGCACTCAGTCCTGCAACTGTCAAGCTTGCGTTTCCACCTTCAATGAGCCTTCTGGCCTGGGCGCATGCTTGATGCGTTTGCGCAGGTGGTGCTTCCTGACGGGGAGGTGGTGCTGGTTGCAGTCAGCATGCCTGTAGGAGTGGAGGGTTATGTGGACGCCACACTTTGCTTCCTGGACTGGGCGCTGACACCCGCAGCCATGCGAGAACAAGAGGCACAAGCGCAGGCGTATGTGCAGGTGATTGAACCAGGGATCGAGGACGTGCTTTGCCTGCTATGCGCGCTGTGCTGTGCTTGGTGTGTATGTTGTGAAAACCTCGGGCTTGGCCGAGTGGATGCATGAACCCTGTACGCAGGCCGAGCTGAGCAGCCTGCACCGCATGAACATCATGCTGGACTGGAGGGAGAACAAGGCGCACCAGCCAGCTGCTGACAGGGTAGGCTTGACTGTGACCGATGTGCATTCATGCATGGCACTGCTCAGTGACAATTTGCTATAAGTGCTTGTCAATCCTTGATCCCGCATTCCTGATCCCACAACCTGTGCGACGCAGGAGCCAACAGGTGCAGTATTGGATGCACCTTTTTCGCTGGCAGATGTTGAAGCTGTGCTGCGGCGAAATCAAGAGCTGCTGAACAGGCTGTAACCTCAAAACTTGCGCTTGCCTTTGGCATGCGCTGGACAGCAGATCTGTGCACGGCCCGCGTCAGACGGAGTTCGAAGTTCGAAGGGCCGTGCCCGCGGGCCTGCCATTCCCACACCCAGGTCCCTCAGCTCAAAGGCGCGCCCTCACCATGCAGGGCCAGACCACGACTGAGTCCGGAGAGATCCTGTACTCAGAGCCTCTGAAACAACCCGTGCCGTTCCCTTTCTCCTCTCAAATCAACCATGCGTGAGGCCATCGTGAGTGCATGGGTCTCGGGCTGAACAAGTTGCGGCAGCGTCAGCACCCAGCAGGGCCGACAACGAGTTGCAGCCTGGTGCATGGGACAGCAGCTCGCCTGCCGCGGCCCAAGTTGAACCGACTTTGGAACCGACATGTTGACCCCACTTTCATGTGTCCTCCCTTCCGCTTGCGCGCAGTCCATCCACATCGGCCAGGCTGGCGTGCAGGTCGGCAATGCCTGCTGGGAGCTCTACTGCCTGGAGCACGGCATCCAGCCCGATGGCCAGGTGCGTGGCACGAAGTCATGGGTATGCGCTGTCGCTTCGACCATGCATGCGCGCAACCAAATAGCCCTCCGCGCCTGATGGCTCGTCAGCATATGCGCAAAACTCTGAAACAGCCCTGGTAAAACTTGAAAGTCCTGCTGTCTGACCCATGCTGAACCTGTGTCTTCTGCTGCCCTCCAACCCACAGATGCCCTCTGACAAGACCATCGGCGGTGGTGATGATGCCTTCAACACCTTCTTCTCCGAGACTGGCGCTGGCAAGCACGTGCCCCGTGCCATCTTCCTGGACCTGGAGCCCACTGTGGTGGACGAGGTCCGCACCGGCACCTACCGCCAGCTGTTCCACCCTGAGCAGCTGATCTCTGGCAAGGAGGACGCTGCCAACAACTTTGCCCGAGGCCACTACACCATCGGCAAGGAGATTGTTGACCTGGCCCTGGACCGCATCCGCAAGCTGGCCGACAACTGCACTGGTCTGCAGGGCTTCCTTGTGTTCAACGCCGTTGGCGGTGGCACCGGCTCCGGCCTGGGCTCCCTGCTGCTGGAGCGCCTGTCCGTTGACTACGGCAAGAAGTCCAAGCTGGCCTTCACCATCTACCCCTCTCCCCAGGTGTCAAACGCCGTGGTTGAGCCCTACAACTCTGTGCTGTCCACCCACTCCCTGCTGGAGCACACTGATGTCGCCATCATGCTTGACAACGAGGCCATCTACGACATCTGCCGCCGCTCCCTGGACATTGAGCGCCCCACCTACACCAACCTGAACCGCCTGATCGCCCAGGTCATCTCCTCCCTGACCGCATCCCTGCGCTTTGACGGTGCCCTGAACGTGGATGTGACTGAGTTCCAGACCAACCTGGTGCCCTACCCCCGCATCCACTTCGTGCTGAGCTCCTACGCTCCCATCATCTCCGCCGAGAAGGCCTACCACGAGCAGCTGTCCGTGGCTGAGATCACCAACGCTGTGTTCGAGCCCGCTGGCATGATGGTCAAGTGCGACCCCCGCCACGGCAAGTACATGGCCTGCTGCCTGATGTACCGCGGTGATGTGGTGCCCAAGGACGTCAACGCTGCCGTCGCCACCATCAAGACCAAGCGCACCATCCAGTTTGTTGACTGGTGCCCCACCGGCTTCAAGTGCGGCATCAACTACCAGCCCCCCACCGTCGTGCCCGGTGGTGACCTGGCCAAGGTGCAGCGTGCCGTGTGCATGATTTCCAACTCCACAGCCATTGGTGAGATCTTCTCTCGCCTGGACCACAAGTTTGACCTGATGTACGCCAAGCGTGCCTTCGTGCACTGGTACGTCGGTGAGGGTATGGAGGAGGGTGAGTTCTCTGAGGCCCGTGAGGATCTGGCTGCCCTGGAGAAGGACTTTGAGGAGGTGGGCGCTGAGTCCGC
>JAWZTI010000696.1:1610-17204 GCA_039880955.1 Chlamydomonas urium
ACCTGCGCCAGAACGAGCAACGAAAGCTCAAAAGGCCCCAGGTGCCCCACCCCACACCTTCCACACCGTCCACAACATCCACACACCTGCGCTAGGACGAGCGACGATAGCTCAAAGGGCCCCAGGTGGCCCACGAATGCTGTGATGATGAGCTCCTTGGCAAACGTGAGCACCTCCATACCCGACAGCGGCCATGCCAGCTCCCACAGCCTGTTGAGCGTGCAGCGCAAGGGGCAATAGGAAAGGGACAGCATGGAAGGGAAGGCATATTATATGCAGCATATGTGAAGGGGTGGTAGGGAAGTACTAAATCGCGGCCATGCCTGACAGCGGCCCCACCAGCTCCCATAGCCTGTGGTTGATGCAGGTACGCATTGAGCGGCAGCACATGCAATTCCTATAAATTATCAGGTGGTCGCAGGTCAAAGTGCAGGGACAGAAGTGTGGCCATGCCTGACAGCGGCCACGCCAGCTCCCACAGCCCTGTTGTGCGTCAAGTGTAGGTACCCCCACGCAGCACGGACTGGCAGTCTGTGGCTGGTTATGAGCGTGCGTGAGAATTTCAAGTGTATGACAGACTCTTGAACGCATGTAGTCTCCCACCCATGTGCTCAGAAGCTGTCACAAGACAAGGTGTGAAGCTCAGAGTCCCTACAGCGTAGCACGTTCTATTCCCAGCCTCTCGCCCTGCTCCCTGACCTGACCTGAGTGCCACAGCCGTCCATGTGGTAGGTACCCTCCTCACGAAAGGGCTGCGGGCAATACCCCTGGGCCCGAGCATGTCGCCCTTGCTGCCATACCCTCTCTGGCGAGTGCTTGCGCTGCCGCGCCTGCACAGACCATGCAGCCATGCAGCAGCCGTGCACGCAGGCGCGTTGGCATGTCATGGAGTGCTGTGCTTCATGCAATGATAATGATATGGGCTGGCATGGATGTATCACAGCAGTAACCTCAAAGTAGCTTTCAAAACCCGTTCTCCTACGTTGCGGCAGCTGGGCTAGCTGCATAACACAAAGCTGCTGCATGTTGCAAGCCAAGTGGCTGCGCTGCTCAAAGAACGTGCAGCAATGAGCGCTGCACAGTCCTGCTCGCACCCCACGCACCCTTCCTCAGCGGCCAGGTTGCCGCTCAGCGACAGCGCAGCAGACGTCTGGTTCATCGTGTGTCCAATCCGCGGCCACACGTCTTCATTCCGCTGCAGCTGATCTGATTTCCGAGCTACGTCCGAGGATGGGAACACTAAGTGCATTCGCCTTGCCGCGGCAGCTTAGCCCTCGGCAGCGGACATGGCTACCGCTGTCGTCGTCGCGCACCATGCACGCGCTTGCTCCGAGAGAGGATGCACGGTTCGTGTTTCACACTTGGTGATTCAAATCTGCATTTTGGGACCTGCCTGCACAGCACCTGCCACCAGCCGTGCCCTGCTCAAGGCAGACCACTGCACATTCCAAAGCACAACTGCAGCCTGATGCATTTACACGCAAGGCGGTGGAACCTGCAGCATGCAAAAAATCCCTGTGCGCTTGAAGCCCATGCCAGCGCAACTGCTCTTGTGGCGCCCTACAGGCTGTGAAATGGCCTACCTACATACCTACACCCGCAGCTTCTTGCGCACGCCCTCCAGCGCCGCCGAAGCCGCAGCATTACCCGCGCCACCCTTGGCCCTGTCCCACAGCTCCCTCAGCCCCTCCCGCTCCTTCGAAGGAATGCACATGGCCGTCATGTCAAACCTCGCCACCTTGGTGAGCCCCACCAGAAGCTGCACGCCACTTTCCACACTTGATCCACACCCCACACTTCCTGAGGCCCCCACACTTCCCTTTGCCTGGGACTGGGCCTGATCGGAAGCGTCCGCCATGTCCAGCAGGATCGCACGCACCAGTGACAGCAGCACCTGCAACACAATTGGACGAAGGGGAACAAGCTTGCCTGGTCAGGCCATGCTGTTTGAAGCAGTGGGCAACTTTTCTGCCCTCCCACGTCGTTCCCTCCTCTCGTTGGTGTGCAGCGCCTTAGTACCTGTGTCCTGTGTCGCAGGCGAGCCCTTGAAGCTGCTCTGCATGTGCCAACCCCCTGCATACCTGTGGTGTGAGCGAGCTCTTAAACACAGACGGCAGCTGCTCCCCTTCCAGCAGCCTTAGATACGCTGCCTGCTGCGCCCGGTCATCACCAATTGCCCTCCACGAGCTCTCAAACTCAGTACTGGTCTTGGGAGGTCGCATGACAGACTGGGCAGCCGCAGCTGCTGCTGCTGCTGCTGCAGCGGCGGCGGCGGGGGCAGCGGAGGCGCCTGCCGCTGCTGTGCTGGCCTTGGCAGGTGGCGCCCCCTGCTTCGCAGCCTCGGCCCCGCCCTGCGCCTCTGCCGCTGACGCCGCCATCGATGCCACAGCAGCACCGCCGCTCCCAGGCCCTGCGCTGCTCAACATCCTGCTACCCCCACTGCCCGCCAGGCCTGCCCTCGCCGCCGCCTCGGCCCCCGTCCCCGCTGTTGCCCCCGCCGTCGCCTGCAATACCCTGACTGGCACCGCCACTCTCTTTGTGGTGTGCTTCAACCCCTCAGCCTCCATCAGCTCCCTCAAAGTGCCTTCCCGCTCGGCCCTAACCGCCGCGTTCGCTGGCTCTAACCGCAGCGCGAATTCAAAATCCTCAACCGCCTCCAGCAGCCTGCCCAACTGCCGCCGGGTTGACCCCCGGCGGTGGTAAGCCTTGATGTAGGATCGGTCCAGGGCAATGGCCTGCACAGGGGTTGGAAACCAGCCAGGGAGACACAAAAACAATTGAGCAATGAGCGCCCTGCAGACTGCAACATGACCCATCCATCCATCCAATGAGAAAGGTAGTGTCTTGTGAATTGATGCAGTAGCAATCCAAACATCTGGCAGTCCAGATGTGGCGGATCTGCCGGTGGATTTTTTGTCACTGTTTGCCTTCCCACTTTTCCACATGTGCACAAACGTTCTCTGCCTCATCGCCCTGCTTGCTCCCCTGCTTAAGCCTGCGATGCGCCATGCACCTGTTGACATACATTGCAGGCACTCCTCCAGCTCTCTCTCTCTCTCTCCCCTCCCTCCCACTTCCCTTTCCTTCCATACACTGCAATGCATATGCACTCCCCTGGAACACCCCTCGCACTTCCCAGTCCTTCCCTTGCACTGCCCTGCCCTTCCCTTGCACCACTCCCCTACAGTATCCTCCCGAGCCCTTACCTGTGTACAGTCCTCCTCTGCCTCCTCCCACTGCTTCAGCTTGAGACGTGCCATGGCCCTGTTGGCGTATGCCAGACATGTTGGCTCCAGCAGCAGCGATTGGGTGTAACACTCAAGAGCGCTGGACCACTGCCCAATCTGTTAGGTGTGGGCAGCAGCAAGCAGCAAGCGTCAGCAGCGGGATGTGGCAGAAGCGGCAGCAGCAGTGGCTGCGTGTGGCTTTCCAGAGCACTGGACCACTGCCCAGTCTGTTAGGTGTGGGCAGCAGCAAGCAGCAAACGTCAGCAGCGGGATGTGGCAGAAGCGGCAGCAGCAGTGGCTGCGTGTGGCTTTCCAGAGCACTGGACCACTGCCCAATCTGTTAGGTGTGGGCAGCAGCAAGCAGCAAGCGTCAGCAGCGGGATGTGGCAGAAGCGGCAGCAGCAGTGGCTGCGTGTGGCTTTCCAGAGCACTGGACCACTAACCAATGTGTTGTGTGCGGGCGGTAGCGACACACCGCAGCAGCGGCGGTGCAGCACCTGGTTGCACAGGGAGACCACTGTGCAAGCACCCACGACAACTGCACTCTTCCCAACTTCTGCTACCCCCAACTTTCTTGAACTCAGCTTACGACGGACAGACGACTGGGCCGCCCACCAGCACCCCAGTGCTGACCACCCCGCTGGCTGCCCCTCCCTCTCAGCCACCAGCACACACCTACTCACCCACGTCTTCCTTACATGTGCACAGCCCTCCCTTGACACCTGACCTGATTGCTAACCCACTAGCGCCCACCTGCTGACCCATAGCCATCCCCATTCCCGCCCTCCAAACGCACCTTGAACAGATCATTGCCACGTGCCCTCCAAGCATCCGCCGTCTGCGGCTCCTGGTTTCGGATCGGAGGCAGCTCACGCTCACCCTGCGCACTCCCCGCCGCCCCCGCCGCCCCCGCCGCCGCCGCTGCCGTCCCTGCAGCTGCTGGGATGGACTGTGATGCGGAAGGCGCGGGTGTGGGGTCAGCGGTGCGCTTGGTGCTTCGTACACTGAGGTCCGCCTCCTCTCCGGGGGCACGCACCAGCGGCCCACCACTAACGCCTTGGGGCGCTCTGCTCCCCGCCCGCAGCGCAGGGCCCTGGTGCTGCTGCTGCAGCAGCTGTGGCGGAGGACTTTGCTGGGGATGCTGCCGCACCGCCTCCTCCTCCTCTTCCTCCTCCTCCCCGTCTGATCCCTCGCCCTCAGACCCTGACTGCAATGCCGCCTCAATGTCAAACTTATCCCACTTGGCATACGCAGCGTAGGTGTGGGAAGCCGCAGTGCTAGCCAACTTGCCGTGCCCCTTCCTCTTCCCGCCCTTCTTGGCCCCCGCCGTAACCGCTGCCCCGCTGGAGGTAATTGCAGGCGGAAGCTGGCCGGTAGCCGCTGAGTTGGAAGAGGAGGCGGAGGCGGAGGGCGCGTGCGGTGCCCTTGGGTTGATACCAGGGGCCTGCAACGCCGTGGGAGCTGCGGGAACGTTGCCTGCAGCTCTACCTCTGGGTGCCGGTGCAGAGGTGCCGCTAGCACCCTTGCCGCCACCGCTGCTGCTTGCGGTGGCAGGCGGCGGCTTGGTGCTGGTTGTGCTATCAGTTGCATCGGTCCTGCGAATGGCCTTGTCCTTCTTTTGGATGGTCTTCTGCCAATCAAACAGCTCCTTCATGTACTCCTGCATCTCCATCGCATTCTGCATGCAATGCGGCCATGCAAACCATGCAGCCACACGTAAGTGCATGTGCCATGGCATCAGCACTGCACGGCATGAAGTGCACAGCAACCTGCATGGGGTTCCTACCTGCCGAATCTGAAACTGTGCGTCCATCCTGCTGTATTGCTGCCGCGATCAGCGGCGGTGCCTGCTGCGCGGTTCTCAAAGCTGTGCTGGGATGAAGACGCTCGGGGCCGCGCTAGTTGCAGAAGCGACCAGCTGTTTGTGCGCCGATCGCAAACACGCTGCAGTGCGACCACTGCGCCGGAGCGTAGGTTGTTTTGCCCGAGGGCATGCGTTGAGCGGATGTTGCTTGAATCCGATGTTCGGAGTTGAATGCTGCCACACCTTTGACCATTCGGTTTTCCAAATGCAGGCTAGTTGATTGAGCAGCACCAGAAGGCTCTTGATTGGAGGGGGCAATAATTCTGGGGCTGTGTAGTAGCAAATAGGGTAGTCGAGGAGATAGCAGCATGCCTGCCTGCCACCACACCGGTGACGGGTGCAAGCATTTGGCTCATGGTCGCCCCTCCGTTCGTTCACAAGGAGGTTTGGGAAGTAGTATGCATGGTAGCGGTCGAATCCATGGCTCTAGGCAGACTCAGGCTGTGGGCAGGGCACCTCGAGGCGGAGGAGAAGGTGGATGCCACACAACCACTCATCACAGATTTTTTCCTGCCACTTGCTCCTGCCACTTTGATGGCTCAGCCCTCATCAGCAGATGAAGCTGGTCACTTTGCCGTGGGCCACTTCCGGGCTATGTTGGATGACTTTGTGTCTGTGGTTGATCCTCCACCAAATTGGTCAAGCGTGGGACCTAATCACCCGCTCATGAGCCTCCAATCGTCGAGGCTAGTTCTGAAGTTGCCCCCACACCGGGCACTGCCCCCACACTTGGACTGATATAGTCAAAGTCGTTGTTTTCTTCATTGGCGAGTTGTCAGGGAGCAGTAGAGACTGCCTTTTTCTGTGCCGCAGGTCAGGTGTGTCGTAGGGGACTGCGCACGCACGCTTTCGTCCAAACCTAGGCTTCAGCCGGGGTGCCTGATTTCGCCTATGATCGTGGAGGCAGCTTTTCTATGCCCAACTCGAGCCTTTTTGTTGGCCTAACAGTGTAGGGGATCATCATACTTGTGTGGCGACCCCGGGCCGCTGACGAGCCTGTAACACCACACACCGAGAAGTTGATTAGCAAAAGCCCAGCAAGGGCAAAGGGTGTGGCACAATGTCATTGCTCATCCAAAAGCCGTTGGGCGTTCATATGCAGCAGTTTGGATGGGCCAATTCACGGTCAACGCAATCAGGGGTCTGCAGCCGCCTCCTCCGCCTCTGTAGCTGCCACCTGGTGCTTGCGGATGATCTGGCTGATCAGCCATGCAGGCGAATTGACGTGTGGGAAGGTCTTGAATTTCTCCTGATGGTAATCAGCCTGCAAGGATGCGTAGTGGCAAAGGTGCACAGCAGCGTGTGACTCCTGATCAACTGACAGTCCACTTGAGTGCACAGGACAGCCACTGCATTCTGAATGCAATGCAGCCTGCATTAACATGCCTGCTCCACTGCAAGCCAGGCCCCTCAAAGCACATTCGCTGCTGGTAACTGTCGGGTCACCCCAGGGCGCACCTGCAGCATCATGCACGCTTGCTCCCCCTTTGCCACCATGGCTTCAACCTTGGCAAGGAAGGCATACAGGGACTCCACCTGGGCCACAAACACCATGGAGCAGGTCAGTGCTTTGCAGAGTTCGGCCGAGTTTAAGAACAGCTCGCAAAACTGGCTGGAGCGTCAACTGTAAGCAGCAGCAACCATGCGCGGTGTGTGTCTGTAGAATTGCGGGCCCTGGCTGCAAGCACTGAAAGATGTGCTGCATGGTCAGCAATCGGCCCCGCCTTGACACGCACCTGCAGTTTGAGGGCCGCATTGACGCTCTCCTCTGTGCGCTTGAGCACCCCACTCCCTTCCTGCACTGCTTGCTGCTCAGCTGTCACCGCCCCGTCACGAGCCCCTGCCTCAGCTGCCCCCTGCGCCTGGCTTGAGCCCTTGTCGACAGCAGCATCAGCCGCTGCTGGGCTGGTCGTGGCAGGGCCGCGCTGACCACCCGCCTGCTCCTCCTCGCCAGCGTACTTTCGTCGCAGGTTCATCCATGCCTGCTCCTCCTCCTTCAGCACTGCCAGCTGCTGCTGCAGCTGCGCCTTGAGCACCGACCCGCTGCACAGCTCCCGCACCATCGGCGCTTGCCTGAGGTACTGCTCAAGTGGCGCCGACTCGGTCCCCTCGACAGCTGGCTTTGAACCGGGGGCTGGGCTGGCACAGGGCGTTGCCTGGCCCGCTTGGGCACCCTGCCAGGAGCCGCTGGACTGCGCGAAGCAGCGGGGCGGCCGCACCTGCAGCAGCATGGCGCGAGCCGCGTCTGCCTGCTGCTGCAGCAAGTCTGTGAAGCCGTTGAGCACCTGGCGAGCCGCCTGGCTGTAGATGCCCGTGCCGTGGCTGCGGTCCAGCTGCGTCGCCCCATGCTGCATCAGCTTCTCAAGCGCAAACTGAACCGCAATGACCTTGGGGCAGCTGGGCGGAAGGCAGCGGTCCAGCTGGTCCTGGATTGACTCCAGGCTGGCCTCGGCATAGGCTTCGCCAGGGCCGTACTGCCCATGGGACATCAGCGCTGCATCCATGCAGTCACCCTCGTACATGACTTCATCCTGCGCCTCACACTGCTGCTGGCCCTGCATCATCGCATGTGCGCCTGCCATGGCGCCCAAGGCAGCTGCTGCTGCGTGTGCTGCAAGCTCAGGCACGGCTTGTGCTGTCGCTGCCGCAGCTGCAGCGATGCCCGAGCCCTCATCCATGGGAGCTGCAAGCTCTGCTGCCGCTGCCTGTGGGCGCAGCTTGTTAGGTGTTGGCTGGGCTGGCTGAAGTGGTGCCTTGCGCTTCCGGAAGAAGTCTGCACCATTCACTTGCACCACATCGAAGCCTGTGGGAGGTCACATGCCCAATATTCCAGGCACTAGTGGTCAGTATACCATGTTGCATGTTTCTGGGTTCCCAGGGCTCTGAGGTTTGCATGGCAAGGCATTATATGGTGCAGCTGTCCATGCAATGGCAACTCACCCTTGGAAGTTGACTTCTTGACCACCTCGCAATCCTGCAGGGCGAACGTGTAGCGGCATAGTGGTGAGCAAGAAAGTGCTCTCATGGCGGGACGGCCACATGCTGCAGTCGCGCACCTGCATGCCCTTGACGTGAAACTGGATTTTCAAAAGAGCAGAGCTGCGCGCAGCGACAGCGCAGTTGCAAACACACGATGGTTGGAACAGCAATCGGAATTGTAAGCCGAGGTGCAGGCGCTGTGGGCTCCGGCGTGCACGCACCTCTGGCCTGAGTCCTCATGCATAGTTGCCATGTCCATAGCGTTGACCGGCGGTCTTTCTGGTCTGTGCGGCGCCCGGCGCTGTCTTGTGCTGTGGGATGGTGTACAGTGCTGCGCTACGGCGCCAGCGTGGCGGAACGACACGCACCACAGTGTGGAGTTGGCAAAATTTAAGCAGACTCTTGAAAGAGTGCGAAACACTGCACTAGCAAGTACACCGAAGGCACAAACTAGCACATGCTGTTGTGGGCCACGCATGCATATCTCGCTGACAAAACACAACACATTCCTGACCAGCATCTGCGTCACAGCTGCCGTTCAGAAGCCAGGTGCATGTGGGAAGCATGTTACAGTCTGCAGGGCACCAGAGTCTGATGACCAGACGTAGCACAAAAGACGCTCATAAGGCTCAACAATGAAATGGCCAGGGGCCAAAGACGCCCTTGTTACTGGAGAAGCAGCCTGAACTGGCGCCTCGACTTACCCTTGCAGCTTGCGCACGCACTCCTTTGGGGTCCGCTGCTTTACTCCTTGATCTGTCGGTACATGTACATGTAGCCCAGGTCCATGGGTGGGTGCTCTGACTCAGCCACCTTCTCGTCATTGTAAATGACCCACCTATACAAGACACCACGACAGGCCAGGCATCACTGCAGCGGGTCAGAGTGCGGAGTAGCAACCAACCGCGCATCTCCCCACAGCAAGCAGGTAAAAACACACCGCAAGCCACGTCGAAATGCTTGAATGGGCTGCAAGCATTGCATGCTGATCATGAGCACAGCCTTTGCCTCCTGCTCCGGACACTACAAAGGGAACCGCATTGCATGCATGCACAATTTGGGGACCCCTGTCCACCCAGACATCAGTGCATGCGCGCCCCCTCGACCGCTCAACCCCTTCCAACTGCCACCCACCTGCCGTCCTTCTTGACGTGGCACACGTAGTGCCCGCACGACGTATTGCTGCCCATGTGGCTCACAAAACCCACAAGCTCGTACTTGCCAGGGCCGTCCAGCAGCCGTCCCGCACCAGCCGCGCCCACCTGGGCGGCGCCGCCCTGTGCCGCCGCCTGTTGCGCCCCCATCACGGAATGTACTGCCGAGTCCAGGTCGTCCATGTGGCTGAACAGCCAGTCGCCGGCGCGCTCAATGTTGCCCTGGCATGCCTGACGGCCAACACGCACCACGGCGGGTGACGGAAACAACTCAGTTGCGACAATTGTTGCAGCTGTCAGTTATGTTCACTGGGCCAACCCAAAGAAAATGTTTGCGGGGGCTGCGAAAGGGCAGGAAAATGAAAAAGCACCAGCGGTTTACAGGTGATGCAAAGCAGCTGCCAACCGTCAGCAGGTGCTCAGGTCACAGGCCTCAGAGCTGACCTGCCAGCTGTCAACTGCCACTGCTCTGCCGCACCACTACCCATGCACCCACCATGAGCGCCGCCTTGGCCTGCTGCTCGGTGAAGCCCATGCCAGTCAGCATGCCAACCTTCTCTGGGTCCGCATCTGCCCCGGCTCCGGAACCACCTCCGGCCCCTGCCCCCGCCCCCGCCGCAGCCGCAGCCGCAGCAGCTGCTGGCTCTGGCAGGGGGTCGTTGAAGTCCGGGTCGCCCATGTGCGCAAAGACCCACTCCATGGCGGCCTCGACGCCGGCGTTGGAGGTTGCGATGGCGGCGCGCTTGCAGCCCTGCTCGCTGAAGCCCATCGACACCAGCTGCGCCACCAGCGTCTCGTCTGGGATGGTTACCCCGCCTAAGAAAAAGGGCACAATTGGTGAGCAGAGGCAGGAGTGGAGCAAGGGAGGCCTCTGAAGCACATAGATGCCAGCTGCAGCACCAGCGCCTCGTCTGGGGCCGTCACACCACCAAAGGGAGGGTTGAGGAGAGGAGGAAAAAGAGCGGGAGAGCCCTACACCAGCTGCAGCCCTCGCCGCGAGGTCAGGGTACCTGCTCAGAAGCTGTCATTCAAGCCATAGGCCGCCCGGTACGCTGCACTGTCTATGCAGCCCTTCTGCAGGCCCCCCAAAACGCTGAGGAAGGTCTGCCTGAGCAGCCTCCCTACACGCAGCCAGACAAATGCTCCGAATCTCGCCCTCATACCTGCCACAGGCGCCACCCCCGCAGGTGCGCCGGCCGCTGGTGCCGTTGAAGGCGCGTCCTCAGGCTGCAGCTGCTCCCCCGGCTGCGGCCCCGTTGCCCTGAGGTGCTCTAGGTCCAGGTACTCGGGCATCTGTGTAAATCAGAGGAGCATGATAGTTCACTATTAGAAAGCACCTCATGAATGAGGCAAGGGGTGGGAATGTTGGGGCTACCTAACTGACTGAGGGCTCTAGGTCATGGTCCTCTGGCATGCTGTGTTGACAGAGGTGGAAAGCTTTTGTAATTCATGAGGATCTTCATAAAGATAATAGATTGTCCGTTTGTACACAGACTTAGCCCATCACACACGCCTCACCTCCACCAGCTCATCCAGCTTCTGTGGCACCCCAACTCTCATCACAGTGTAACGGAAATACCTTGGAATGCTTTTGATAATGATAACTAGAAGGGTTAATAAACCCTTGATCATGCCTCACCTCCACCAGCACGTCCAGCTTTTTAGGCACCCAGCCCTCGCCAACGTAGTAGCGGCGCAGCGCCAGCATGAGGTAGGGCGGGAAGGAGGCGACGCGTGTCTGCTTGGTTGCCTTGGTGCGGCGGCCGAGCGCAGCAGAGTGGTAGTCGTCAAGCAGCTCGGGGGCAACCAGGCGTTCCAGACAGGCGGAGAAGGGCACCTGGGGAGCAAGGGTGAGAGGAAGGGGCAGCGAGGCGTGTGCAATGTGTTTTGTAAGCCGTATGTAGCAGAGTGGTAGTCGTAAAGCAGCTCCGGGGCAACCAGGCGCTCCAGGCATGCGGAGAAGGACCCCTGAGTGGCAGGAAAATGAAGACGGCGAAAAACAGGAGTCCGGGTCTTCAGAAATATTTGTTAAAAATGGAAACGAGCCGTTTGCAGGTGAGTGTTTAGTTGTACAGCACCTTGAGTGCAGTGAGGTGCTGCTAATCATCTGAGCATGGTAGGGCAAGGCATAGCAAGAGAGGGGCCTGCACAAACCAAGTTGTATATCATGGCTAGGCCAAGGCCTCACCTGCCGCGTCCTCACCATGCAAGAGCGCACAACATTCACTGAACTACTACTCCCCTCATCCCCACACCCTGGTTCACACCTTGGGTATGACTGGCTGCTCGTCTTCGCCCTGACGCACGACCTCCGCGTTCTGTGCGATGTACACGTCGGCATGCGCGTCCTTCAGCTTCTGGCGCTTCAGCTCCCTCTCCTGCATACGGAAGTGTGGAGGTATGAGCAAGTGTGAAGAGTGTGACAACAATCAGGGTTTGCCACTTGTTAAGCCCTTGGCAGGAAGGCTCCCTGTGTGCACGAGCTGTAACAGGTGTGCCCATGCACGGATGTGATTGTGTGTGAGTTTGCAACAGATGATGTTGCAGTATCCACATAACCTCACACAAGCCTTGCAGCTGCCCACGTTATCCTTGCAAGCTACCACATACACTGGGAATATAGCTCCCCTTCACCCCAGTGGCAGTCTACCTCCCACACTCCCCCACACTCGTTTGGTTCCCTCCATTTCAAATGGCCATACAAACCTTGCAGCTGTCCACCTCGTCCTTGTTGGTCGCCACCTCAACAGGGATGAACAGCCAATATAGCTCCCCAGCACCCAAGTGGCAGTCTACCTCNGCTAATATAGCTCCCCTTCACCCCAGTGGTAGTCGAGCCCCCACACTCCCCCACACTCGCCTCGCACTTGCCCACACGAACCTTGTAGCTGTCCACCTCGTCCTTGTTGGTCGCCGCTTCGACAGGGATGAACAGCTGTACCGTGTCCTGCTGTGTGCGCTTGTAGCTGACGCGCCCGCTCTCTGCGCACTGCACCCGGTCCTCCACGCTAAGTGTGAACAGGGACTTGGTGGGCGGGGCGGCGGAGAGGCCTAGGCGCTCGCTGTTGGCGTGCTCGCAGCGCGCCACCTGCGCACAGGTTCCGCGGCAATGCACAGAGGATTGAACGTACAATTGATCAGGGATCAAAACAGGATGCTCATCAGAGCCAGCTTGCTGGAGTGGGCTAGGAGGAAAAGACCCCTGCTTTGCATAGCACTCAAACAGGCGGCGAATCAAATCAAAAGCTTGCACCCTGAAAAGCCTAAACGCTGTAATCCAAGACCCTAAACCACCAACCACCTGCTCCAACAGGTACTGGAAGTACTCCATGGCGTCCTGCTGTCGCGCAGAGGAGAATTCTGCATGGCCGCGGCCCACCAGAGCCTTGAACGACAGAGGGCGCACGGCGTTGGCACGCACCGCGTCATCTTCTGACCCTGGTGTGTGAACAGAGTGTGGGGTGTGGGGGGAAGGGGGAGAGGATGGTGCGAGTCCGGTGCAGGTGGCATGGTTGGCGTGAACATGGTCATGGCAGTGTACAAGCGGATACACAAGGAGTAGGAACACAGCATGCATAGGTGAACCTGTGCTGGTCTAGCTGCCTTGAAGTGCATGGGGCATGACAACAGCTGCCAATAAAGCGTCACCACCCGCAGGAACCCCCCCAGCCCTACCTGCCAACAGCACCTACCTGTCACCTTTCGGTCAACAGCACCACCAAAGTCTCTTTGCTCGATAACACCCCCCCAGCCCTGCCTGCTGCCGGGGTCGCCAGCTGCGGCTGCAGGCAGCCTCCCAGCCCCACGTGCGCAAAACAGAACCCTCCCCACTGGCCCCAGCATGCACCCTCTCAGCACGCGCCCTCCCATCCCTACCTGCTGGGGGGTCGCCAGCTGCAGCAGCAGGCGCGGGCTTGGGCCTGCCAGTGCGACCGGTGAGCAGTGCCGTGCCCACCTTTGCCATTTGCACCGCCAAGTCCTGTGAGGCAGATGGAGGGCAGAAGGGGAGGGGAAAAGGGAGGAGGGACTGGGTAAAGTGCTCACTTTGCCATTAACACTGCCAGGTCCTAAGAATAGACCGAGGGGAGCAGGGGAAGAGGGGGGGAGAAGGAGGGTCGGGATAAGGTGCAGACCTTTGCCATTTGCGCTGCTGAAGATAGTCAATTTCAAGGCAGCTAAATCTTCACCATGTGAGGTGCTCACCCTGTGCTACCAAAATGGCTGCACCCCCATCATGTGCAACGGCTAAACCCTGAGCTTTGTAGACCCTCACCATGGGCACTTCCTAAACCCTCATCATCTGCTATGGCTAGACCCTGACCTGAGCTGGCTCCTGAGACGAGGAACGGAACAGGCTGTCAGCGATGTCCACATAACGCGCCTTGAGCTCAGGGACGGTGTACAGCACCTGACAAGTGTGGAAATTGTATGGGGAATGATGTAGATCATGATCAGACACATGTGCAGTGCCAAGAACAGGCTGCAGAAAAAGATTGCACAAAGCATGCTGAGTTCAAGGGCAGTGTCAAGTGACAGCAGTGTATTGAGGGTGAAGGCAGGGGCAAGGAAAGGGAGCGATGGCGTGGGGACTTGTCTCCTTGCACCAACCAACACCCAACCACCTGTGGCAAAATGCTTGGGGTAGCAGCCTCTCCTGCACCTTGCAGCCTGAGCCCAGTGCGACACTACAGCGCTGCCCCAGCACGCCGCTCATTTTAGCAGCTGTTGCCCCTTCACATCCCCACGCCATGTAAACCATTACGATTGAACTGTGGCACTACAACGCTGCTCCTTTAGCAGCTGTTGCCCCTTCACCTCCCCCATGCCATTAGAGCGCTCCCCCACCTGCAGCACGCTGTTCACGCAGCACCTGTCGCCCCTTCACCTCCCCAAGCCATGTAAACCGTTCAAAATTAGCTGCGATACTCTTGTGCTCCCCCACCTGCAGCACGCTGTTCATGTAGCAGCTGTTGCCCAGGTTGATCAGCCCAACGTAGCCCGGTCCTGCAAGCGGCTTCAGGCTGGTTCCAGACTCCGTGATGCGACCAAACTCGTACGACATGTTGAGGCTGATGTCCAGCTCTGTCATGGTCTTTTCGGTCTTTTCCATCTGTTATGATAAAAAACAATGGCAAAGTGCAGAAGACATTACAAACGTCATGTGGCAAGATCAAGAAGTACTTTGATACCCTCAGGCAGCAGGTGCTGGGCCACAAGTGAGGGTAACGGACCGCACTTTCCCACACAATCCCACACTGCTTCCCACACTTTCCCAAGCCCACCTGCAGCATGTTGATGCCCCAGTGCGACAGGTGCTGCGCCAGGTGCGGGTCCAGCACCATGTCGTCCTCGTCAGGCGCGTAGCTGTACACGTCAGCGCCATGGGGCGTAATCGTGCCCAGCTTGACCACCAGGGGGTACTTGCGTCCCGTCTCCTCGAAGTGCCGGAGCGCGGAGCCATTGCCGCCGCTGCCGTCCCAGTTCTGGGTGGGTAGGAGTGGATCCGGAGCAGGGGTCAGGAGAAAGGGGGGAAAGGAGGGGGCACTCGCCTCCTGTCTCCTCAAAGTGCCGTTGCCGCCACTGCCGTCTCAGTTCAAACAGCATGTGATGAGGGGTGCAGCGAGGAATGCACATAAGGGAGCAATGGCGGCACAAACAGCAACTGCTGCAACTTGCCTGCCTTCGCATGAAGTTGCTGCCATGACGTGCACCTGTATGCCCCGTCAACGATGGCATCAGGTAAGCATGCATGGCATCAGGTACGCATGCAAGCTATCATGTAGCCATTGCCACACCCCTCTCGCTCACCCTGCGCCCGGAACCGATGAAGCCTGTGGACAGGTTGAGCCACAGGTTCTCGGTAGCTCCCGTCTCCTCGCAGCGCCAGTCCTTGGGGTTGGGCGAGATCGTGCGCCCCGTCTCGAGCTGCGGCAGGTTCTCTGCATACCTGCATCGCCCAGGCAATGAGAGAGGGAGAAAGCATTTGAAGCAGACGTTGAAGGGTGGGCAGCTTGAGACGGGCTCAAGCTGCGGCAGGTTCTCAGCGTACCTGCATCGACGGTAGCAGGAGGAGAGGGATGGTGTGTATGAGAGGGGTGAACGGGTGGGATTCCATGCCCCAGCCTTTGCTGCAGCAGGTTCTCGAGTTGAACTGCTGACCTTGCGCTCCTACTCCCACAGCCTCCCCATTGGAGACGCTGTAAAAAGCTCACCACTCCTGAAACCCCCTGTGTCTGTCACTCCTGACCCCCTCTTGAAAGCCATACTGACCTGCTGACCTTGCGCTCCTCCTACCACAGCCTCCCCACTGGTGACGCCCTAAAACGCTCACCACTCCTCTCCCCCTTGAAAGTGCTTCACTGACCTGCTG
>JAWZTI010000697.1:0-11352 GCA_039880955.1 Chlamydomonas urium
TTGCTTGACCATGCCGTGAGCCCCTGCTGCTTGACCATGCCGTGAGCCCCTGCTGGTGGTGATACCATTCACTTTCCTTTCCTGCCCTTTGCGTCAGGGCGTCCTATGCGCCCTGGCGGTAGCTCCTAGGACTGTCGGTTTGTAAAGCACACTGCCACACTGCCTTTGTGTTTGTGCGGCGGGAAAGCACCCGAAAGCAAACCCTGTGCAAAAGCCCTAGCCCCAGCTCTGTGCCCCTGGCCATTCACACTTCTGTCCACTGGGCACCCACCCTTTGCTAACAAAGCAACACCGCTTTCCGCATTGGATCTCTCAAAACCACAGGTGATGAACGAGCTGAGCAGGAAGTCCACCTTGTCGTCGCTGCTCACCCTCTCCACCGACTACTCCATAGAGTGGACTGCACGCTCAGCCTGCACTGCCCTGCTGTCAAGGGTAGTGTGTGGAGGGGGGGAGGGGGCGGAGGCGGCCCTGGAAGACGGGTGCTTCCTAGCGCTGCTGGAGCTGATGGACAGAGACACCTACCCCTATTACAGGCAAGGAGGGGGGGAGGTCCTAGGCATTTACTTGTAGAAGTATAGAATCTGACTACTAGTAAGTGCCTGTGCCTTCTGGTAGCATTGACAGTGCCAAAGGCAATCTACCTGGCAAATGCTGCCGTCCTTCACACGCACGATTGCTCCTGCGCTTCTGCAAGCGGTGCAAAAAACGAGACCTCACCCTCCCCACACTTCCACACTTTTAACACTTGTGCGTGCAGGCAGGACATGCGCGGCTCCAAGGTCAGCATTGTTGAGGCGCTCAAGACCATCGCGTGCAGCCCTGAGCTGCGCATGTCCATTGCAAGAAGCAGCAGGGACGCCCGTCCCTCGGTGGGGTCGGCAGCGGTACAGCAATACAAGGTAGGTAGTCGGTAGGTAGTGAGTAGGTGGGTAGGTGGGTAGGCAGGCGTACGCTGCGCCTTCGGACGCTCCTTATAGTCACGTCTCAGGGCGTCCATTCATAGGTTCATTGTCATGGGTAGGCCATTCCGCAGTGTGCAGGGCGCCACAAGGGTGCAAAGGACCGCTACTTGTCAAAACAAGCTGGATCAGCATCACTATGCTCCCTGAATGCCTGCCCAGGTGCCGTCGCTGCTGTTTGACCAGGGCGGGCCCCCGCTGGACGATTACGCTGCGGAGCTGCGGTACACGCAGGTGGCGCAGGCGGTACTCAAGGCGTGCGTGAAGTCGCTGTGGGGTGTATGCGACCAGCTGTACAGCCTCATGTCGAGCTCCAGGACAGGTGAGGGGGCAGGTGACCTGGGGGGGCATGAGGGCCCATGTGCTAGAGGGCCAGATGACTTGATGGGCACAGGGGCGCACGCAGCAAGACAGGGCCGGTGCGCAAGGCGTGTGTGAAGGCGTTGTGGGGCGACCAAAACTGTTCAGCCTCGCGTCAAGCTCCAGGACGGGTGAGCGGGCAGCAGATGACTTCAATGGCAGTAATGGTACATGAACATCCTGTAGTTCCATGGCTTAACCCTTCTCACCCTTGCTGTTGCTCCATGCCTGCAACCAGACAATGGCAAGCACGTGTCGGACGAGCTGGCGTTCCCCTTGGTGGAGACCTGCCGGGTAGCTGCCACTGGCCTGGTAGAGATTTTGAGTGCAGAGCCTGAGGCGGTGCATGCAATGCGAGAGCTGGGGCTGCAATCACGAATCAGCGCGACCTTCCTGCAGGTGTGTGGCACGTGGTATAATCGGGGGAGTCTTAGGGATTGGATCAGGATGAAAGGAGCAAGGGCGAGCTGTGATGAAGTTGTTGGCTAGTGATGCCAGGCCGGGTGTGGAGACCAGCACTGGCGCAGCTGCCCAGAGCAAAGCGGTTCAGACAGCCAAGGCGAAGAGTGACAACCAGTAGGGGCAAGACGTGACAAGAACAAACAAGCGCAACACCAGCAGAAAGGCTGAGCACACACCGAGGGGACTCAGCGCACTGTTCCCTTGAGGTGCCCAACAGGCTGTGGAATGGCCTACCTGTCCGCCCATCCCTGGATTACAGTTCACCTTGCGGGGCGTCCGCAGTGGCAGAAGTGACCCCCACTTCAATCAACGGCATTCAAGGTTGGAGGCCCATGCCACCACCATAACCCTTGCTGCCCTGCATGCCCCGTCACCACTGCAGAGCATTAAGGACCCCGACATTATTGACGCACTGCTGTCGCTCCAGACTCGACTCAAGCCGCGAGGTTGAGGGAGGGCCCCTGATGGCGGGCCATAAAGGCCAAGGGCGCTGTGCTCAGGGCATGTACTGGGTGGCCAGTCGCATAGCGTCGAGGTCAGGAACATTCCGCCAGAGAGCATGAAGCTGATGGGCTCAACCTAGCCAGTCAGCACCAGGATGGGCCAGAGCCGCAGATTACGCAGCATCAGAACAGATTGCCTGACAAATTGTGGGGCAGCTTTTCCTTTCAGCAGATTGTTACTGCCTGGGCTCTCTTCCTTTATTGAGGAACTGTCTGGAACGTTCGTTTCTCCAATGGCACCTTCTTGCAAAGTGAGGCACTAGCTTCAGCAGGCAGCACCTGTACTGCAGGCGCTGCGTGTACGCAGCCTGGTGGGTCAAGGGGAGGTGATCTTCCTTCCCACCCAGTCCGCCTGCAGAAGGAATGCTGGATCAAAAAACGGACTGCCATACAGAGAAGTGGGCACCACTACACTGTCTTTTGCAGACCTGTCCTCGCAGCCAGAATCTTCAACCTCCTACTGCATGGCGCTCAACACAGCAATCCAAGCCTATCTGCATCCAAATAAGAATCAGCATTCATTGCTGCAAAATTTGCTGAGCGTACGGTCGCCAATAATCGTCCTGGCCTCCCTACCAAGCGATCTACAGTGACATGCGAATGCTCTGTGCAAGGCTATTGCTGGACAACTCTGGAGGTCGTTGCAAATAGGCAACTGCACATGGAAAACGTGCGCTAGCCGCGGACCGTGGGGAGGGCGGGTTGCATTCAGGAGGCGTGTGGCGACAGCTGCGCAGCGCACAGGCAAGCACAGGCATGGGGATGTGAGGTGCAAGTCACAGGGAAGTTGTGAAGCTGGCAGGCCAAGTGACAGGCAGGTCAAGCCTTGAGCCACAGCAGTCTGACTACATACGGCCTTCAGAACACACCCTCCCCCTGGGTCCCCGGCCAGCCCCATGCTGCCACCCACTCAGAAATCCTAGCCCAAACAAACATCGGGGCTCGCTGTGAGCCCTTGCAGCATCGCCAAGAGCCTGCGTCACAGCCACCACCACGCACCTGGGTGGTAGGTACCCGACGTTTTGTTCAGGCGCCGTACACGACTCCGATCCGGGAGCACCAGCGAGCGTGCAGGCTGCGGTCCACGCGCGCAAGCGTGGCAGTCACACTACACACCTGCTGCTGCGACAGCTGCGGTAGCCGGTGCACCACCACCGCCAGGTACTCCCGGATCCACTCCTTGCTGGGCCGGTGTCCCGCCTGCAGCAGCGACAGCAGCACCCGCGACAGCTGGGCGGGAGGCATGCCCCGCAGCAGCTCTGCGAGCCGCTGGCAGCAGGCTCGCATCCACGCCTCATCGGGAAGGATGTTGAGGGCCGCCAGCCACCAGAGCGCTTGCAGGCAGTGGGGCGCGGGCGCGGAGGCCAGCCGGGCGCGGGTGGCAAGGAAGAAGGCGGTCGTCAGGCTGTCGAGCTCCTGCCGCGAGATCCAGCCGGTCAGGCGACGGTGCAGCACCAGCGCGCGCAACAGCCGGGCGTCGTCGGTCGTGCTGCGCAGCTGCGACAGGCCTCGCCGCTCAACCTCTTGCAGAGCGGCACGCATGAGCGCGTGCAGCGCGGCGTCAGGTGCCCCCCGCTTGACGGGCAGCCTCCGCATCCGCCGCCGCTGCACCAACGACCCCCTCCCTTGCTTCCCATCAGCACCATCGGCAGGCAGCCGGACACACACCCGCAGGTGGCTGCTGCTCCTGCTGCTGATGGTCCCCTTGCTGCCCCCGTGCCCTGCCCTGCCGCCTCGCCGCCTCGCCCGCAGTTGCAGGCTGTGCTCGTGCCGCCGCCGCCGCTGCAGCCGGTGCTGCAGCAGCGCCGACGCCTCCACCAGCGACACCAGCTGTGTGGCGGTCAGGGAGGCCAGCAGCGACACAGCATGGCGGGCGGCAGATGCTGACCACAGCCCCACAGTGCGTGCCGACAGGGGGCAGCCCAGGCGGCCCGCGTGCAGCAGGGCCATGACCAGCTCCCTGCTGCCGGTGGCTGCTGCCAGCACCCCGGGGCGCAGTGGTCCCTTGCCGGACGCAAGGGCTGCCCTCCACCATGCATGCGGCAGGGCAGTGCGCCACGCAGACGCTGCATGCAGGAGCCGCACCGCGTCCCTGCTGCTGCAACCAGGCTGCAGGCGCAGGGCTGCGTGCAGCACACCGGCTGCGGCGCCGTCGTCGGGCACCATGCGCATGCTCGCCGCCGCCCACACGCACACCGACAGCTCGCCCCCACACATGCGTGGCAGGTTGGAGCGCAGCGTGCGCCACAACCTGGCGACCCACGCCTCATCCGGTCGAAACCCTAGCCTGGCAACTGCCCACAGGCAGATGGACAGGTTGCGAGGGTTCAGGCTGCCTGCCAGCTCCAGCACCCTCCGCACGAGCGCTGCCGCCAGGGCAGGCGAGGTGCGCAGCAGCCAGGGCGCCCTCCCGAGAGCGTGCAGCGTGGCCGTCAGGGCTTCAGGGCCCAGCCTCAGCTCCAGCTGTTGCGCTGGGACCTGCCCCGCACGCATCTCCGCACGCTGCTGCTGCTGCAGCTGCTGCTGCTGCAGCTGCTGCTGCTGTGGGGCTGGGTTGAGGTTGGGGAGCGACGGCGATGCGCCCTCCTTAAGAGCCAGCTCCAACGGTTTCGCTGCACCGGTGTTGCTAGCAACAGTCGCCCCTTCAACACCATTGAGCTGCTGCACAGCTGTGATGCCTGCCAGCCGCCCGCTTGCAAGGCCACCAGCCCCTGCTGCATCCCTTCCCACCTGACCGTTGCCAGCGCTGTTGCCTGCACCGTTGCCAGCACCTGCAGCCCCCGGGGGTTGCAGCAACTCCGCAGCGGCTCGCCGTTCTGCAGGCAGCTGCTCCGCAACGGCTGCCCCTGACCCCGCAGCTGCCTCCAAAGGCATCGAGTGCTGCATCAAGTGGCTCAGCAGGGGCAGGCCAAGCTGCGCCTTCACCCAAGTGTACTTGGCAAGCTCCCGGTCCTCTAGCTGCTGGCTGTGCCGGTCAAGGAAGGGAACCACCTGGCCATTGAGCCAGGACGCGTCTAGCGCAGTGCGGGCATGCACCAGCGCCCACAGCCCTAACACCAGCTGCCTTGGCGAGTAACGTAGCGTGTGCCGGCGCATGTGCGCATACGCAGCCAGCAGCAGCGCATCAGGCTGAGGCCGCTGAGCAGGTTGCCCTGCCGATCCATGCCCTCCCAAACCCTTGACACTCAAGGCACCCAGGCGTGCCTGAGTGTCAAGCGCTACGCCATTGGCTGCACCGCTGCTACTGCGGCTGACAGCGACCGACCCCAGGGTGGGTACACTGTAGTTTGTGGCTGACAATGCTACAGTCAGGGCTGCTGCAAGATCACCCAGCTCATCACGCTCAGCCATAGCCGCCAAGTGCTGCGCCGCTGCTGCCCGCCACTGCATGGTCGACGAGGAGCTGCCCTTGTGACCTGCGGGGGCAGCCTGGAGGCCACCTTGTGGCGAGCGCTGCTGCTGCTGCCCCACTTGCTGCCCCACCTGCGTCTCCTGGTGCTGCCACATCGCCAGCGCCCACATGCAGTTGCTGAGCGCCTGCGCATTGCCGCACTGCAGCAGGGCGCCGGCGCTAGAGCACCAAGCCTGTAGCCAGGGCGCAGCCGGCACAAACCCTAGTCGGGCCAGGGCCCACGAGATGTTGCTGAAGCTCTGAACGGACAGCGTGCTGCAACACTGCAGCAAACGCTGCGCCCCTGCCTGAGCCACCGCACGCCGAGTGTCTGCCAGGGTGTCCCGCTGCACCCCGGGGTTGGCGCTGGGTTCCGGGGCAAGGCGCGCCAGGCCCCACATAAGTGTGGAAAGCTCCTGCCCCGCCAGTTGGTTCTGGCGCTGCAGTCGCTGCTGCGAAGCTGCCAGCAGCGCATGCACCCAGCTCCGTGGAGCGCTGACGCCCAGCGTCGCAAGTGCCCATGCGATGTTGGCCAGGTCGCGAGTGCTGAAGCTGGCCAGGCGTTGCAGGGTGCAGCCTAACAGGCCCTGCAGCCAGGCAGCGTCGGGGCGCAGCTGCAGCTGCACCATTGCCCACAGCACGTTGGACACGGCCTGCCCCGACCAGGAGGGTAGCTGAGGCAGGGACAGAGAGTAGAAGGCTGAAAGCCAGGCGGGGGCAGGGGCCAGGCCGAGCTTGGCACTGGCCCACAGCAGGTTCGCCATGGCTTGGGGTGTGGCCTGGGGCATGCGCTCCAGGGCAAGGTCCTGCAGCAGGAGCAGTACCTGGTCAAGCCTGCCTTGGTGGCTCCCTTGGCTACCTGGTGTAAGGGGCGCTGCTGCCAATACACGGGGCTTGCCGATGCTGTGAGGTGTGCTGTCAGTGCAGGACGCTGTTCCAGTTGCTGCACTGTCCTCTGTGCCATCTGCGGCAGCGCCATTGATGGCAGCTGCCTCCGCCGCTGCCTCCGGCAGTAGAAGCACCGCCAGCGCCCACAGCATGTTGGCCACATGCTGCGCGGAGAACTCGGCGCAGTGCAGGGGTATGCAAGGGGCGATGCGCAGCGCTGCCGCCCTGCAGCCGCTGCAGGTGTCGCCACTGCCATTGACCGCCGTGTGGCCGCTGCCTGTGGAGATCTTCGCCAGCGCCCACAGCATGTTGGCCACGCCGCGGGCATCTAGCAGCCGTGTCGTGCGCTCGCCGCTAACTAGCGCCAGGAAGCGAGGCAGCAACGCGCTGCACTCCATGGAGGTCAGGGCGCCAGGCATGGACGAGAAGGATGCTAGGCGGGTGGCGGCGGCCGTCAGGTGGATGGCGTTGAGCTGCTGCCGAGGCTGTGGGGGCGCTTGCCGCTGCTGCGCCTGGCCCTGCCGCCCTTGGCCATTCCGCCGCTGCTGCTGCTGCTGCTGCTGCTGCGACTGCGGGCCCTGTTGTTGCTGCCCCTGCTGGTCCTCATACCCCAACACTAGCTGCAGCAGCTGCTCAGCGGTCTGTGTTGCCAGTATTGATTCGGTCAGGGCCACCGCCGAGGGCCGCGTAGTGCTGCAGCGCTGCTGCACACCTGACCGCAAGCCGCTGCTGCCGTTCACAGGGGGCTGGAGCACTACCTGGTTGTGTGCGAAGGGGATGGGGGGAGTTGACGATCAGAGTTTCAGCAGTGGAGGCAAGCAGCAATTTACAGCAGTTCATTTGGGATGACCACTAAGAACCCTCCACTGCAGCCCTCCTCAAGCCCACGCTGTGAGCCGCCTGTGATCAAGTGCTCCTGCTTGCCCCCCATTAGCGTCCTCACCTCTGAACATGAGCATGGGGTGGCTGGTACAGACCGCCCAGCCAGTTCCACTGCCACTGCTGAGCCACATCCCTGCGCCGACGATGCCTGCACGCGGAGAGCAACACGCACAGCTCGTGCATCAGCGGATTGAGTCGCCTGTGGCCGAGAGCGATGTGCAGGTGTGGCTGGCGACGATCGACCGCACCAAACACTTTGGACGAGGGCCACGCCTTGTGCTTGCACCGCAGCTATGCCTCGGGTGACTGCGAGAGCAATTCAGAACGTCCCGATGTTGAGAGGGGCTGCATGTTGGAGGGTAGGGCCATGCTTTGGCTGTGGCTGGTGTGCATAGCTGCCCTGGTCCATGCGCAGCCAGTGCACTGACCTGCCACTGCATCGCTGCTGTGTGCTTGGTATGTGGCCACTGCAGCTGCTGCTGCCGCTGCTGCCAGTTGCGCATTCGATTGCGCGGCTGCGTGTGCCCCAGCCGCAGCCAGCCACGACCATGTGGCCGCCGCACGGCAGCCTCACAATCCACCGCGTTCTAGAGGCAAACGTAAGATGGTGACCATGCTACTAAATGTTTGGGAACTGAGGAAATGAGGTCAGGTATGGGCTTTTCACACAGTGCGAAATGTGGTTCGGATGTTGCGCGTCTGCGCACGCCCACAAGTTGCAGCAGCCTCGAACGCACAATCGGCGCTTGGTGTTTCATTGAAGTAACTTGGCTTGGCTTTAAACCAAGGTGGACTATCATAGGCAGGTATTCATTTACTACAGCACAAGTCTATTCTCGCTGCATGCACATGCCCATACATCAAGCATTGTTGCCTGTTATGCCCTCGTGCAGGAGGTCGCTGGCGACTTGCTTCCATGAGCCATGGCGCTCGGCAACCCTTGCATGCAGCTGCTGTTGCTCCTGGCCAGCCTTGCAAGCATTCCCCTCTCCCACTGCCAGAGCCAGGCCCCCGACATAGCGCAAGAGAACTTAGGAGCGTCAAGCACTTTGGAACACCACCACAACCCTGCACTTCCCTTCTGCGACATGCATCTGGCGAAGCTACCCGGGGGGTCAGGGCCACACACACGTGAGAGACTGCGCGATGCCCTGCAACAGCTGCAGCTGCAGCATCGGATCGTGGAGAACCTGCGCGGCATGGAGGAGCGCAAGCAGCTGCAGCCCAGCAGTGACGAGGAGAGGGCGATGCAGAAGGCACACGGCACCCCCCTGAGCCTACAGGAGTTGCAGCAGCAGCTGCACGCTGCACAGCAGGAGCTGGAGCGGCTGCAGGGGCTGCTAGACGCCAGCATGCAGGCCATGAGGCAACAGGGCCTGCTGCATAGCAACACCACCGAGATCATCGCCTCCAGCTGCCTCCTGGGCCGCCTGAACCCTAGGCTATACCCTGCAAGGCCCCAGGTAGGTGCACGCGACTGCAAGGAACGACTCTGGACCTGGCCGTCTGTGTGGTTTGCAGCATATCGCCAGGCCAAACCCACCACGTCGCAGTCTCTGTATACCTGCTGGGTGGGCAGTCTGCAGACAAGGCACAGTACCACGTGCCACAACCCTGTCTGTGCCCTCCCAACCCCGCTGCCTGCATCACCAGATATCCTTCATGCTGCAGTACTACCAGAGGCCCTGGATGATAAGCCCCATCCTCGACGCCCTGCGCAGCTGTGACACTGTTGCGTCTGAGGTCGTGGTCAACGTGGACAGCGCGGACGAGCCCCAAACATGGTGCGACTGCTGCGGCAGCTGCAGGCGCTGCATCAGTTCAGCCGGGTGAAGGCAGCGCCTGTTATTGCTGCCTGCACGCTTTTATTCAATGCACAGCCTCAGTCGCTGGTCGAAAGCCTTGGTGATCAAGGTCTTCTTCTGGGGGCGCTGACTGATCATGCAACACCTTGTGTGTTGCCCTGCAGGGCTGAGCTGGCGCACAACACATCGGGCTGGGTTGTGCCGGTCTTCAGTGCCAACGTGCATGAGATCCGCGCGTACAACAGGCTGGCGGCGCTGGCACGCGGCAAGGTGGTGGTGGTGCTGCAGGTTTGTGGTTTTCATGGTGGGGCAGGGGACGGCACTTGCCAATTCTAACCCCCAGCGCGCACTCAAAGCCTGGGCAGCCAGGTCAGGAGTGTGTGGATTTGTGCACAGCAAACCGACCCCACAGCAGTTGAGAGTGTCATGACTCACCCCAGTGCCGCCTACACAGGCAACTCCTGCTGCCCAACTCACAGGCATGCGGTGGGGCATACAGCCATCCTGAGCGAGCCCTGTGCCTGTACACTGCATCACTTGCGCACCAGGACGACCTGGTGCCGCCCACCGGCTGCCAGTGGCAGAGCGAGGTGCTGGCGCTGTTTGACGCGCTGCCCCGCCTGGCAGCGCTAGGGCTCAAGAGCTACCGCTTCAACGCAAGGCGCGACGGCTCCAACGTCAACATCACCGGCAGGGAGGCCTTCTTCACGGAGCCCACCACCGGCCTGCCCTTCCAGTATGCGCAGATGGTTGACTTTGCGCCCATGGCCCTACTGCGCTCAGCGTTCAGGCATGTGAGTGTGTGGCGTGCCACGGCATCCATATATGTTGGAGACTCCACAGCAGACCATGCCCGCTCATCTGTCGTTGCCCTTGACTTTGTTCAGCATTAGTTACACTGGCTGAAGCTGTATCGCTCCCGCATCGCCGCCGCGGCCGAGCGTGTGCTTGACATGTACATATTCAAACGTTGGTGATCATGATGCCCTGCTGCAGGTGGGCGGCTTGGACGAGGGCCTCAGCGAGACTGGAATGTGTGGCATCTACAGCGATTTCGAGATCTCTGTTCGCTTCTGGGCTGCTGGCTGGCATGTCGGGTTCCATCCTGTTGCAGGAACCAAGCCCGACCAGTCAGGGGTTCCATCAGGGACGCACAAGCCTGAGACTGAGTTCCGCTGCTGGCGTAGGCAGATGGGGCTGTCTGGGGCAGTGTACTTCAAGCGCTGGGTGGGGGATGCCAGACCCCAGCTGATGCAGGAGTCACTGGCGCTGACGGTGCGCAGCATGAACCTTAAGCGGCTGCAGCGGGTTCCCAACATGCACTGCCCCTGGTCTGCAGCATTCGGTGCCTGCGATTCTCACTGGGCACCCACAGCTACATTGCAATGAGGGTCATGGGCTGAGATCAATGTGAGCTGCTGATTCAGGCTTGCAGCGCTTAGAATCAAAGCTTGGGGCTTGTTCTGAGTCCGTAGTCAGATGAGGGTGCAGTCGCTTTTCAGTCGTGCGAATACAATCAACATGTTCTTACAGCACCTATGCATGATGGCAAGTTAGTAAAATGCTGATAGTGTGAGAAATCGTTGTGGCTTGCCTCGCCCGGCCGGTGTTTGGATAAAGCACAGCGTGCACACCACACCTTAGTTCATCCTAAACAATGCTGCTTTTCTCACATGATGTTTTATGGGCAAGTTACTGAGGAACTAGTGCGACGCATTAAGCATCGCCACTGTGAATGCATTGCATCAGCCCAGACAGCACTTCAGCAAGAAGCATGCCTTGACCCCATCCACCAATCAGTCTGGTTGTACGAGCATGTCAGGCTGTGGTGGTTGGAGCTGCTTTTCATGTCCATTTGCACACAATCGGTGCTTGCTGTGTCGTTGCCAGCTCATGTCAGGGGCTGCTCTTGTGCTGCAGCATCAGCAGCACCAGAATCAAGCCAGTGTTTGGTGGTGTTGAAAAACACCGGTTGGGTGTGTGTGTGTAGATTTTACATTTCAGCACTGAGCCCGCGTAAACAAACGTTCGGCTGCATGGCCTAGCCCTTGCGAAAGGGCGGAAATCAGATGAAAGGGGTGTCGTTTAGGGGCAAAAGG
>JAWZTI010000697.1:11402-22328 GCA_039880955.1 Chlamydomonas urium
GCAAAAGGAAAAGGCGTTATTGTTGTTGGGGGCATGGGACACACAGGGGAGCCGGGGACAGAGGATGGAGGGGAGTTCCGCGCAGGCCAACAGATACGCTGTAAGGGCAGTCTATGATGCGGTCTATGCGGGTGTGTGTGTGTGAAGTCATGGCCTGCAGAAGCAGCCCAAGCTTAGCCGCCGAAGCCGTACAGGGTGCGGCCCTGGCGCTTGAGGGCGTAGACCACGTCCAGCGCGGTCACGGTCTTGCGCCTGGCATGCTCAGTGTAGGTGACTGCATCGCGGATGACGTTCTCCAGGAACACCTTGAGCACGCCGCGGGTCTCCTCGTAGATGAGGCCTGAGATGCGCTTGACACCGCCACGGCGAGCCAGACGGCGGATGGCAGGCTTGGTGATGCCCTGGATGTTGTCGCGAAGCACCTTACGGTGGCGCTTGGCGCCGCCCTTGCCCAGGCCCTTGCCGCCCTTGCCGCGTCCAGACATGCTTGTTGGTTGTTGTTGGTGAGGGAGGATGAGGAGAGGATAGCTGTTTGGAGCTGAGGCTGCACAGCTGCATTTGAAGGGCGCAGCGCGACAACTGGGTGTCTGGCGAGCCTGTGCGTCCCCCACCGGATCAGCAGGACCTTGCGCGCCCTGACCCAGCTCACTCAAAAGCCTGTGCCTTCACCATTCTTCACAACTGCCTATACCAGACAGCAAAGCACGCAGCCATGGCCCGCACCAAGCAGACTGCCCGCAAGTCAACCGGCGGCAAGGCACCCCGCAAGCAGCTGGCCACCAAGGCCGCGCGCAAGAGCGCACCTGCCACTGGTGGCGTGAAGAAGCCCCACCGCTACCGCCCCGGCACTGTGGCGCTGCGTGAGATTCGCAAGTACCAGAAGTCCACCGAGCTGCTCATCCGCAAGCTGCCCTTCCAGCGCTTGGTGCGTGAGATTGCCCAGGACTTCAAGACCGACCTGCGCTTCCAGTCCTCAGCAGTGCTGGCGCTGCAGGAGGCCGCTGAGGCGTACCTGGTGGGCCTGTTTGAGGACACCAACCTGGCTGCCATCCATGCCAAGCGCGTCACCATCATGCCCAAGGACATCCAGCTGGCCCGCCGCATCCGTGGCGAGCGCGCTTAAGCAAGCTCCCCTCTTGCATGCTGCTGCACCTGTGCAACAGAAACCAACCAACCCGGTGTTTTTCAACACCACCATCAATCTACTGCAATCGAACTGTGACTGAGATACCTTGCCACATCGACCACATTGCCCATGGTTGATTTGTGCCAGTGCACTGTTGAAGCTTGTCCAGCTGGCAAATATGCAGTGCAAGGTCACTCCATGGCTTTCCATCTCAGCAGTTGAAGTGGGTGCCTGACTGCAAACAATGATGCGAGGACTGCACGTTGTTTGGCGCGAGCTTCCCATGAACAAAGACTCCCCAGCTCTCCTGCCTGCACACTGACTTGCCCGGAGGGCAATGCCCTTGCTTGAATCACTTTTTGGGTTTGTTTCTGACTGCCTAAGTAAACCTAGACCTTGACTCTACCCCACATCAATAGCCCGCTGCATTCATCCTTGTCAGCAATGTTACAAGCTACGCAACTGATTAATCATGCACACAAAGCGCACATGCAAACAAGCAACACACCAGCCATGCAGCTGATGAATTCTTACCATCCTTTTGCAGCAGGTTGTGTGCCAGCTGGCTGCTTGATGTAGGCGCTCATAGCTCAGATACGACACATGTCCGGTGTGAGGTCCGGCACACGAACAAAACAGTCAACGCGGCTGTCAATGCACGCGGCTTTGTGCGACCATGCAATGCTGCTCTCGACAAACCCACGACATTCAGCAATCAGCCGCCCATTGCTGTTCAAAGCAGAGAAGTGGGCAGAGGCACATGCAGCAAGCCCAGGTGGCACCCCACCGCCAAAGAGTGCACCAAGGTAGGTGGGTGGCGGTAGGCCCCATGAAAAGCGCTGACCTGCCGCAGGGTGTTGTGTAGCTGGAGACGGGAGGCAGGCAGGCAGCAGCATGCGGGCAACTGAGTGCCGACACTACAGCACGCAGTAGGATGGGCAGCCAGGCAGCTGGGCAGCGCATGCAGCATGCAGGCGACAGCTCAAGGCACTCCGCAAAACAATACGCAAGGCCAGGCGCGTCTGCTGATGCTACATGCTGGCTGCATGGGCGCTTACGCACGTCCAACCGTTGAGCTGCGAAGTTGCCGCTGCTGCGAACCGCCCCTGCGCCGATGCCTTCGCCGCTGCTCAGCTCCCTGCGCGGGCGATGTACCCTGCTGCAGCCCTGCAGAAGCCCCAGGTGCTTACAGACAAGCTAAGCAGTTGGCTTGGGACCTCCACGCACGGCATGGCCTGACAGATTCTGTCACACAAGCGCCAGGAACAATGCTGAGCTCGCAGTGCAGCAAGCAATACAGCCCCACTGCCTTTACATGTCTGCTGGCTTCTCCCACTGGCTGACCCCCGTCTGTGTGTTGTAGTAATAGGAGCGCCCCTGGTCATCCTTGATCTCCTGCCACACCTTGCCCGCCCCTGCGGCAGCGGGCGCCGCACCACCTGCCCCTGCCGCTGCCCTTGCCCCTCCTCCCTGCTGCTGTTGCTGCTGCTGAGCGTAGGCAGCGGCATAGGGGTCCGCCCCAGCGTACCCTCCGGGGTATCCGCCGTAGCCTGCATAACCGCCGGGGAAGCCCCCATAGCCGGGGTAGCCGCCAAAGTGCGCGGGAGGGTAGCCCATGGGGGGGTAGCCCATCGGATAGCCGCCGTAGGGCGGAGGGAAGCCTGCATGCAAACAGCATGTCAGGATCAAGTCAACAAAGCACCAGGGTTTCATGACCTAGTTTCAGTCTCCGCGTCCGCGGCCTGACCGAAGACGTGCCGCCCAGTGCTTGAGCAGCGGCCGCGCGCCAGCCCAAGACCAAGCCCCGAACCCACCTCCAAAGCCCGGCCCGCCAGGAGGGCGATCCTCCACAAGGTCCAGGATGGCGCGCTCAGCTGCTGCCACTGCACCAGGGGGCCCAGTAATGGTGACGCGGCAGGGGTTGGCGTTCTGCTCAATCTGAATGGCAGCACCGTACTGCCGCTGCAGGCCCTTGACCGTCTCCCCGCCACGCCCAATCACGCGGCCGACCATGTGTTTGGGGCAGGTCAGCTCCAAGGTCTTGCCAGCACCGTACTGTGCAGCGTAGAGTGGGAAGGAGGCGATTGTTACAAGCGCAAGCAGGCAACAGGGCGCGTGAGGGAAACATCCCAGGCCCTCTGTCTGCTGAGACGATTCCCTCTGTCTGCTGAAACACACTGCCATGCTGGTTAGCAAGCCAACCAGGGGCCAAGCGTGCTCCTGCATCAATTTATCCCTGTGTAACTTGCACTTGGTGCTTCGCATTCAAAACTTTACACCGTGGCGCCGAGATCAAGTTTGCCTCACCTTGGAGATGAGCTGCTGCGGCTGCGCTGAGCCATCCGTGTTGATGATCTCCATGATCATGCTGTAAGCGCGCTCAGCTGAGTCGTGCGTGCCCGTCACCTCCACCTCACGAGGCTGCCTGCAGGGAGATGGGGAATAACAGGACCGTGTCAGGCAAGCAGCCCTAGATACCACCATGCTCTGCCAGCGTCAACCATGCAAAGCTAAAGGCACAAGCAGTGGCAGTGCCAGCCAGCTGCATTTGTTTTGTGCTGATGCTGTGTACAACTGCTGGTACTGCGTGCTGCTCACCCCTCAGGGAAGTTCTGGTTGATCATGATGTGCGCTCCGCTGGCGGTCTGCAGGCTGCGGATGGTCTCTCCACCCCTGCCGATGATGCGTCCCACAATGTGTGCTGGGCAGGAGATCTTGCGCACGGACTCGCCGCCTGGGCCTGGTGCTGCGCTGCTGCCCGCACCGCCAGTGACAGGGTCCAAGACCTCATCAATGAGACGCTTGGTCAACGCAACGTTGTCAGGGGTGCCAACAATGGTGACGGGGACATTCGGGCCACCGCTTGCATTGTGGTCAACATCCAAGTGGCACTGCCCTCGCATCTGGATCTCCTTGATCGTTGCACTGGCCTTGCCAATGAGCTTGCCGACAAGCGTCTGCGACACCTGAATGACCTCGCTGACCTGCCCGCCCGCTGTCTCTGCGCCGGTGTAGGGCGCCGGGTCCTGCGGTTGCGCATGCGCGCACGGCAGCGCGCTCATGTCAGAACGCAACGGCTGCAGCTGTCTGTTTTGCTTCTGTGCAAAATGCTGCAACATGGTACCATGCAAAAACCTGGTGCATGGCGCACCTCGTTCAAGCGCTTCGCAGCTGGCTCATCCCCGCCTTCCTCGCCACCGTGCGGCCGCTTGTTGTTGTTGTTGTTGTTCGTTTCAGCGGCAGCAGAGTACTGGCCTGCGTACTGTGCTGCAAGCGCCGCGGCGCGAGCTGCTCCAGCGGCGTCCGTGCTCTCGGCTGGCGCCTCGTCCGTTCCTGCAGCCTGGTCATCGCCTGGTGGATCATCGGCTTTGGTGGCAGCAGGAGGATCTGCCTCACTGCTGGGTTGCTGGGGCTCTTCAGCAACAGTAGCCTGCCGCTCCTTCTCGTCGCCCGGAGGCGGCATGTCTGCACCTGGCGCTGCGTCGTCTGCCATCGCCATCAAGAGCCTACTGCGAGTCACAAGCAGCTGTTGCTCCCCATGCCAGAACCCACACCCCACACACAAATCATGCATGGAGGGGCTCCCCTCCAGGGGACCCTCAGGTGCTCAAAGCTACTATTACACGGCACACCCCCTTAAAAGGATCAGATCACAGCTAGAATCGCCCATTTACGCCTGGCGGGAGGCCCACTCAGCTAGGGTTGCAGCGCCAAAGCCAGTGGGAATGCCGCCCTTCTCGTCCCACACAGGGCCTGCAATGTCCAGGTGCGCCCATTCCACGTCGTCCTTGACAAACTGCTTGAGGAACAGGGCGGCGGTGATGGAGCCACCGAAGCGGCTGCCGGTGTTCTTCATGTCGGCAATGGGGCTGGGCACACACGTTGAAGGCGAGACGAGCGCGAGTCAGCGAGTCAGGGCACAGATCATAGCCCCGTCCTGCACTGCTCACCGCTGTCCAGCTGCTAAAAAAGTCCTTCATACAGCAGCCCGGTACCAATGGCAAACCAGACCATGTGCACTCACCTCCCACATGCATTCACTCCACACACTCCACACTCCAAGACTGTCCACACGCTCCCAACATTTTCATACCCTGCGCGTTCTCCACGCTCTCATACCTGCCCCACCCGTCCACACCCACACCTCCCCCACATCCTCCCCACACTCGTCCCCTTCGCCGCCCACCTCTTCATCGCGTCCCAGTAGTTGTTCTCCATGGGCATGCGCCACACCTTCTCGCCCGTCGCCTTGGCCGCGCTGCTCACAGCCTCTGCCACCTTGTCGCTCGGCGTGAACAGGCCGGCGATCTCCAGGCCCAGTGCAACCATGCACGCGCCGGTCAGGGTAGCGCTGTCCACAATGGCGGTGGCCCCACACTTCTCCTGGGCGTACCACAGTGCGTCGGCCAGCGTCAGGCGGCCCTCCGCGTCGGTGTTGTTCACCTGCCGGGTGGGTTAGCGCGGGTGCATCGCCAGGGTATTGTGAGGCAATTGGGCAGACTGCAGCCGAAACAGCGCTGAGACAGCTGGCTGACAAGCTGCCGCTGCCGACAAGGTATTGTTGGCTATTCTAGCACACAGCAGGAAAGTCTTGCAGTCCATGTGGTGTTGCCGGACCCCTTGTCCCGGTGTGTGCTATCTATGAATCTGGCCTTTCAGTACAAGCACTAGGACGCGCGGTGCCACGCGTGGCTGTTGACGCGGTGCACTCTCCTTCAAAACTCAACACCAAGGCAGATCAGCGCAAATCATCTCTGCCCTTGAATCCTGCCCATGTCAAGTCAAACAAGGTTTAGTTGCCTCACCTCGATGGTCTTGCCGTTGGCTGCGGTCAGAATGTCTCCGGGGCGCAGACCCTGCGGCAAGGCACACAGGCGGACGAACAGACAGTAAGCCAGCAACCCATGCATAGTAGCTTTGGGCAAAATGTTTGTTGAGACTTAAGGATGCATGCCTGCCAGCGCTCCACTGCAGGGCCCATCTCATTGAGTACCAGGGCTCAAGATGAGTCGACAACCTTGCCTGTCACACACACTGCTCCCGCCCTTCCCCAGACACGCATACCTTGCCGTCCACCATATTCTCGCAGGCTGCGATGATGAAGTGCACCTCCACACCCTGGGGCTGCGTCTCGGCGATGATGCGGGCAGCGCCAAGCGTGGCACCCGCGCCACCCATGTCAAACTTCATCATCTCAATCATGGACCTGCACAGGTGAAGCAACTCAGGTTACAGAAGAGCTCAGGTTACAGAATGGCATAAGGGCAGGTTTGCAGTCCACATGGCCCCTGCTCCCATTCACCGTACTTTCAAGCATTTGACACGAGCTCAGACATACTCAGGCCCCCGCACCCTGTCTCTGACCCTGTGCTCACCCGGCACCAGCATTGATGTTGTAGCCGAGCAATGCACATGACTCACAAGACACTGTTGTAGCCTACCCAGGCCCCTATGCCTTGTTGCCCACCCTGCCATGCTCACCCGGCACCAGCCTTGATGTTGTAGCCGCCAGAGTCGAAGGTCAGGCCCTTGCCCACGAGTGCAACCTTCTTGGGGGCGGCACCGCTGCCCGCGGGCTTGTAGCTGAAGGAGGGCACAGGCAGGAGGTGACTAGCAGCATGCGAGAGACACACAAAGATGATCATTTGCACCCTGCACTGACTTCAGGCACCCTGCTACCCTGGCCTGCTCTCAGTCCAGAACCCAGCCATCACCGTGCCATGATTCTGTTGCTGCCCCCCTCAGCCCCGGTCACGCACTGCCTAGCTCCCTGCCCCGCAGGTGCACGTACGTGAGGTGGATGAACTTGGGGGGCGCGTCTGACGCCTCCGCCACCCCCAGGAAGCTGCCCATGCCCAGAGCCTGGCACGCCTCCTTCTCCAGGATGTTCACAGACATGACGGAGGGGAACTTCTGGGCCAGGTGCACAGCAGTTGCCGCCAGGTGGCTGGGGGTGCACACATTGGGGGGGGCCTCAACCAGGTAGCGGGTGACGAGCGCGCCCGCCGCGATGGCGCGGCCCTTGGCCACGCCCGCGTCCACACCGTTCACACCCAGCAGGTGCAGCGCCTCGAGCCTCGACGCGGTCGAGCTCTTCTTGGACTTGAAGCGCGTGGTCTCGTAGCCTCCGAGCAGCGCGCCAGTGGTGATGTGCTGGGCGACGAGGGACAAGTCGCCGGACGGGGTGGACAGGAAGGCCAGGCCTGCGGTCTTGCTCTTGTTGGCCTTGGCCATGGTGCCCACAGCGCCGCCCAGGCTCTGCGCAGGGCATGGAACAGGTGCCAGGGCGATGGTTGGCAGGCAAGTACAGTGAGAAGGGGGCGAGGCGCTTAGGAGGATTGGGTGAGGCGACCGGCAAATGGGATGCTCCCTGATCAATTGTGATTGGCTGCAGACGGCTCTGCCGAACGCAACACACGCCTACCGAGGCCGACCGCGTGGCGCGAGCGTTCATCTGGCCTGTGGGGGCGCATGCCTGTGAACCAGTCCATCCGTGTCGCATCCGACTCATTTAAGTGGAAGGCCCCCCTCTCCACGTCCATACGTTCATACAGCACCTACCTGAAAGGCCAACGGAACGGGCATCCACCCACCAAGAGGGTAAACGGCCCCCACCCCAACGTTTTATGGGTCTAACCCAAATGCAGAACCCACCTGGAAGGCGGAGGGCCCCCACTCTGAGGTGGTGCTCAGCTTGTCGGCCTTGCCCAGACCGACCAGGGCTACGTACTTGGCCTTGGCGGGTGCGGCGCCCACCCTCATGACCTTGGAGGAGGAGCCCTGCTTGCCCTCAAAGCCGCCCTCGCTGACAATGGCGCTCAGGGCGGAGCCAAAGGCGGCGTCCAGCGCCTTCAGGGCATCGGACTTGATGTCCACCGTATCGGCTGTGCGAGCGCACAGCAAGGTGGGTGCGGGTAAGAGAGAGCAGAGTTGACATGGAGCAAAAGGCAGCGTTCAGGGCTTTGACAGCACCAAGCGTGATCTCCAGGGTCGTGGCTACATGGGTGTGGGCAAAGGTGGGCTGGAAGGGTGATTTTGCGCCGTGGGCTGAGAGCAGGCAACGCCGCAGGACCAGGTTGCTTGAAGGGATGTTGAACAGCCCTGTCTTAAAGATTGCTCATACGCTAGCCCTGCCGTGTCTCAGAAACTGAGAGCGACTTACACTCGGGGGTCTCCTTGGCAAAGTCATCCTCAGTCACGGCCAGCACCAATAGGTCACCGGCCCAGTCCTGAGGGCTGGAGCCAGAGGGGGAGACTGCAGCCAGTGTTGCAGGCTCAAAGGTGGCCTGGACTCGGGGGGCAAGCAAGGCAGGGCAGCGTGCCAGTCAGGTGAAGTGCCACTTTCGGATCTGCCCTGTTGATGAGAATTTGATGAGCAGGTTTCTGGTCACTTGAAGTGCGGTGTTAGGATGTCTAAATTTGAGTTGAGCCCCACGTGTGTCAGGAAACGGTATGGCAGAGCGGGCAAGGCACATGGGAGTGTTGAGCTGGAGAGGCGCAGGCAGTGCATGGTGGGCAACATGCATGAAATTGGTGGTCTTGCCTCTGAACAAACCTTGCCTAGGCATGCACAAGGGCATGGTTTTTTTGCCTGCCTACAACCCTGCCACACCCCCCTTGGTGGGGCACAGCACAGAACTGACAAGACGGCGCCACCCAGGGCTGCTGCCTGCTGGCCCGCCATGTGTGGGTGCTGCCTCCTCACCATGGCGGCCTCCAGGTCAGCGTGGGGAGAGGCTGCCATCAGGCGAACAGACTGTAGGTTGCGGGGGGACTGGGGAACCCTGCCAAGAGCTCCAACGCGGCTCAAGAGAGTAAAGCAACAGCAGATTTTAGTCATCAGGCAGCAGCACATGCATAGCTAGTGTGCAGATGCCATGCACAGGGCAGGATAACATGCTGCCCATGCTCAGCAACCACATGAAGCCTGTGCCACTCACTTAAGGGCGCTGCCGGCGATGTGGCCAGCGGGAGTCGAAGCGAAAGGCCTAGTGACACACCTACAAGGAGATGCCACGGCGATCACTGCGTGGGAATGTGCGCGTGCATAGCAGAGCTGTGATGAATGCCCACCCACCTGCTAGAGGACAGGAGACGCGAGATGCAGCGCTGCGATGCAGAGACCAGGCGTTGGGAAGCCATGCTACTGCTGGATTCAGTGGATTACGTTTGCGCAGGGTGGGAGGTCAGAGTGCGACCAAGGTGTGGAGTTTTGGCGAGTGCTCGTGCACATGCTTGGCCCCTCCAGCAAACAGTGCTCTCAGCCATCGAGGATGCATTTGGATTAGATCAATTTTATACCTTGACACCTGATGCCAATCCGAGGCATCACCACCTGTTCAGGCAGGGCGCCGTGTTCAACACTTGCCAGGGGGGCTGCAGCATGCAGGCTGAGGCTGTTACACACGCTAGCCAGTGGGTCCGCAGAGAACAGTATCAATGACCCCGCTCCAGAGGTGCAGCAATCCCAACAGCAGAGTGAGGGCACATCCTTCACCCCATTCACCCTTGCACAGCAGCAGCAGCAGCAGAGGCAGAGGCAGCAGCAACAGAGGCTCGATGCTCAGCGGCATGAGCGGCAGCGGGCTTCATATGGCGGGTACAGCAGGGTGAGGGAGCAGAAGGACCCTTCGCAGTTCAAGGACATGGATGAGCTGAGGGACTACCTTCACAGGTAGGTCAGCCACTTTTCTCATTCAACTTGCCTTTTCCTCCACCTTGCTCATACCCATACAAGGAATCGGCATGCTGCTCCCACCCCATGAGCAGTATCTTCAGAGTGTGCTTCACCCCCCATGCATCGCACATACAAGTGCAGCCGGCAGATGGCCTATCAGCTGCCAGCTTATGCTGCATCACAGCACCTCACCATCAACTGTGTCATGCTGAAGTCCTTACCAAGCTTGTCAGCCGGTGCGCTGCCTATGACGCTGTGAATGAGGTATCGTGTTGCAGGCGATGTTTGTTTTCCGGCTGTAAGAGGCGTGATTTCTGTGGTTGCTGTTTTGCAGGCGAGACTCACCCAGCGGGACCCTCACCATCTCGCGCATCATAGAGTTCATGGGGATGGTGAGTGGCTCCCCCCGCTGCAGCTAGTGATCTCCTACTACCAGTATCCCTGTTCCGTTCTCTCGATGTTGACTCTTGCCTTGCCGCTCAGCAGTCAGTCGCATGGCAACTGGCTGCGGGCTAATTGAGGGTGGTGGTCCCTTCACGCAAACTACTGCCAACACATGTGTGGGCCGTCGAGGCACAGACGCCCCAGGATGCTATGCAACGGGCACACTGGTGCAATCCAACTCCCAGGTCTCAACGCACTTTGCCTTGTGTGCCTGTCCTGTTGGTCTGTCTTGCTGCTACCCTCCACACCCCATCGTACGTTGCGCCTGGCTCTCTGCCTCATTCACACNCCCCCCCCCGCCCTCTGACCCCGCAGGCCAACACGGGCGTAGACCCTAGCGGAGGGCCAACAGCCGGCAGCCAGCAGTCAGCACTGCAGCTGTTCCAGGCGGGTCTGTCAAGAGGCCTTGCCAAGGCGTACCGTGACTTTGTGCGGCTGGCTGGTGCTGCCATCAGGCACAGGCTCAACAAGGGCAACGCGCACGAGGAGGATGACGAGTCCAAGTGGCCCGTGGTGAGCCTGCGGCACACCCTGTGGAAAGATGCTGTGGTGGTGGCAGGTTTTGTGGGAGCTGAATTGCACGCCAGCCTCTAGGCACAGGCGCAGCAAGGGCAACGCAAACGAGGAGGATGACACTGCTGTGCTGTGCTGTGCTGTGCTGTGCTGTGCTGTGCTGTGC
>JAWZTI010000698.1:0-22288 GCA_039880955.1 Chlamydomonas urium
GGCTGGGATGCGAGGGGAAGGGCAGGTGCTGATGCGAGGGGCAGTAGTTCATAATTGGAAGCTGCCCCTTTTTTTCCACTGTGAGCTGCAGCTGCAGGAGCTGGCACGCGTCTGCATCTCTGCCCTTGCCCGCTACCAAGCGCCAACACATTGCCTCGCTTCCCGTCCCTGCCTCTGATTTTGCCCTGTATGCCATGCCCTGTATACCATGTTGGCCTATGGCCATGCAGGCATGAGGTGTCAGTTACAATTATAATTGCTTCTGTACACATTGCACTACCTCAGTCCCCGCCCCCTCGCATGGCCCCCGCAGGCTGGAACGACCTGCAGGTAACGCGCCCCTCCGCGCTTCTGGACCCTGTCGGCAGCCAGCGCGTGTACTTCGTGCACTCTTACAGGTGTGGGGGTCAGGCAGGAGGGCAGGCAAGACGGCAGGGGGCAGGGTGATGGTGCACCCGCCACCCCTGCTTGTCACGGGGGTCATACACAGAATGCTTTGTGCAGCCTCACACCCTGCATGCGAGCCATGCTCTTCATGCATGGCATGCACGCACACCCTGTAATGGCATCCCCCAGTCCTCTCTGCACTTCACACAGGGCGTTCCCCACGTCGTGCAGCCTCACGCCTTTGCACTTCCGCTTGCTGTCTCAGTGCTTGGCACAGGGGCATTTCCCGCATCTGCAGCCTCACGCCTTTGCACTTCCGCTTGCTGTCTCAGTGCTTGGCACAGGGGCATTTCCCGCATCTGCAGCCTCACACCTTACACACGCTTCCCCGTGGTTTTGCTGCTCATGAAATAAGGCCGCCCCCACCTCGTGCAGCCTTCCACCTGTGGTCGGTACCCCTTGCTTTTCCTGCTTCCCACAGGGCATCCCCCACCCCGGCCAACAAGGAGTGGGTACTGTCCACCACAAACTATGGCATCCCCTTCGTGTCCACAGTCAACAAGGGCCAGGTGAGGCGCTGGTTGATGATGGTTGATGATTGTTGGGCACAGGAGGTGAGGATGAGGCGAGGCTGTGGCCAGTGGGCTGATGGGCGGTGGGTACAGAGGGTGCAGTGGAGAGGTCGGTGAAGAGGCGAGTCGTTTGGTTGATGGGCTGCTGAGCGGTGGGCACGCAGGGCGGAGAGCCTCGACAGACCTGATCCTCGTCTCCTTGCCCCACCCCCAGGTCTGCGCCATCCACCCAGACAGCAGCAGTGTGGCCTTGCAGCGCGCTTCACAACCTTTTTCCTCACTTGCACCCTCCTCCATCTGCCCTCCCTCCAGGTCAGCGCGGTCCAGTTCCACCCAGAGAAGAGCGGCGCCACGGGCCTGGCCATCCTGCAGGCCTTCCTGGACCCTGCCGCAGCGCCCAAGCCCCCGTCCGCCGCGGCCACCGACGGCCACAAGGCGTCAACCGGCCTCGCCAAGCGTGTGATCGCGTGCCTGGATGTTCGCAGCAACGACGCGGGCGACTTGGTCGTGACAAAGGTGTGTGCCATGAGTACTGGCAAGTAGCAGAAGTGCGCTCTCTGTGCAGACTGAAATGTTGCGCTTGCCCAGGCAAAGCAACTGCGCACAACAGGCATTTTTTTCCAAGCTGTGCCATGGCTCCTGCATAGGGCGACCAGCACGATGTGCAGGCTGCATCGGTGTGCTGACCCTGACAAAACAACTGTTTTAATCAAGGGATCTGATCTGGTTTGTGCTGCGTGCACTGTTGCTGGTGCTTGTGCGCAGGGCGACCAGTATGATGTGCGCGAAAAAGAGGGAGGCAGGGACGTGCGCAACCTTGGCAGGCCTGTGGAGCTGGCTGCGCGGTACTTTGACGAGGGCGCAGATGAGGTGAGCAGATTAGGTTGAACCAACTGGTGTCCAGGTCAGTTGCAGGGATACATGGTACGAGTTCCGTGTGAAACGGCTGAGCACCGGACACATCAAGGGTGCGCTGGGGTTTTGTTCCGGTTCAAGGCTGCTCCTCTCCCCTCACCTGAACACCACAGGTCACGTTCCTCAACACCACAGGCTTTCGCAACTGCCCCCTGGCAGACATGCCCATGGTGGAGATGCTCAGTCCCTCACCCTTCCTTTCCTATCTCTTGCTCTTCTCTACCTTTGTGCACACCACAGGTCACGTTCCTCAACATCACAGGCTTCCGCGACTGCCCGCTGGCAGACATGCCCATGCTGGAGGTGCTTCGCCAGGCCTCAGAGCGCGTCTTTGTCCCTCTGACAGTGGGCGGGGGCATCAGAGGCTTCAGCTCTAATGGACGTGACTATTCGGCTCTCGAGGTGGCATCAGAGTACTTCAGATCGGGGGCAGATAAGATCTCGATCGGGTCTGACGCTGTCGAGGTTGCAGAGCAGTACATCGCCACAGGTGGGAGGCAGGGGGCAGGGGGGCCGGGACACGCGGAGCGAGGCAGGGCGGGAGGCATGCAGGCAGGGTGGGAGGCAGGCTGGGTGGGATGTGTGGTGGTGGCAGGCAGGGTATTGTGTTGGCAGTGGTAACAGGAGATGCTTTGAGGAGGGAACGTCCCGGTGTTTGGCTGGGGTGAGTTTGTGGACAGACATATTCTGTGGCGCGGCGAGATACTCAAGCGCTGCCATTGGCACGTACCTAGTGGCAGTGCATCGCTTCACAAACACAATGCAGAGGACGACAGCTGTGGTCTCCTTGATTACAGTGCCTCACGCTGCTCTTATGCTCCATGGTTCCATTGCAGGCAAGAAGGATGGCACCACCAGCATTGAGCAAATATCGGCTGTGTACGGCAAGCAGGCGGTGGTGGTGTCCATCGACCCCCGCCGTGTGTACGTCACTGACCCCACATCGGTGAGTGCAGGAAGGTATATCGACCGCAAGCTCACCCCACACTTGCGGCGATTTTTTGTGCTGATGTTGCCGCGTCGCGCTCATACCACTACGCTGCCCATCCCACGGCACCGGCAAGCGTCCGCTGTGGCAATCAACCCCCTGGCAAGCGCCCTGCACTGGCAGGCATTTTCAGTGGCGAAGGCTTGCTGAGGCACACATACTTATCGGCGAACACCACCCCCTCCTTTCAGGTGCAGCACCACACCGTCAAGACGTCCCGACCCGGCCCCAACGGCGAGCAGTACTGCTGGTGGCAGTGTACTGTCAAGGGCGGTCGCGAGGGGCGCGACATCGACGCCGTTGCCCTGGCCAAGGCTGTGGAGGCGCTGGGGGCGGGGGAGATCCTACTGAACTGCATCGACAACGACGGAGCCGGCAAGGTGGGTGGTGGCTGTGCTGGGGAAGGGATGTGAGGACTGCTTGGTTGCGCGTTTGCAGACGCTGGGCGGGGGGCGGAGGGAGGAGAACATGTGCTGAAGTGCATTGACAACGGCAGGGCGGGCAAGGTGGGCCATGGTGCAATCTGCATGTGTAGATTACAATTCAAGTTCTGAGCCCGCGTAAACCGCTCGGCTGCGTGAACGTCGCCCGTGGTATCCAATCGTTCGCGAAAAAGGGGAAAGTTCACACAAGAGTTTAGAGAGGCATGCAGGGGCAGGGGCAATCTGCATGTGTGGCATGAGGAGAGCAGGGAGGGGGNGGAGAGCTAGGGTGGTGCTGGCGCTGTTGGGAAGGAGCACCTCTTCTCAATGTCCAGACCATGCTAGCATGGGTAACTGGCATGCTTTGCGCTCGAGATCATAGGCGCAAAGGGTTTTGGTGGGAGCTTGGCTAGGCAGTAGGAGACGCTGCTGGTTTGCATCGACAGTGGAGGGGCAGGAGGCTGACGGGGACAGAGGCGGCGGCAGGAGGCTACTCCCGCAGGATGTCAGGGGCAGGGGCAGGAGGCCAACCTCCAGGGCTGTTCCGGGGCAGGGGCACATGAGGGTAAGATGGTGTCTGCGCTCGCCCTGCCCCTGTTTGACAGTCTCGGGGCATGAGTGAGCAGTCATGTGGTGTACTGCACTTGAACCGCCATGCTCACTCGAGTCACCCTCCCGCCCGTCGCCTCGGCAACGTTCCCTTTCAAGCTGGTGGAGTCGGAGGCCTTATGTGCCGATTCTGGCGCCCCATAGACAGAAACATCCTCAATCCATCCACTCATTGCCGCAGGGCTTCGACCTGGAGCTGGTGGGCGCCGTGTCGTCAGCCGTGACCATCCCCGTGATTGCCAGCAGCGGCGCTGGTGCCCCCGAGCACTTCTCCCAGGTGGGTGCAGGGCATCAGCCTTTCTCAGCGGCACCGCGTCTTGCCATGCATGCGCCGCGGCACGGCAGGGGCTGCGGAAGGCTTGGGCTTCCGGCTGGCCGGGGGAAAGGGGCAGCAATGAGTCCCTGAGCAATCTGCGGCACTCTTGCCCGACCCCACCACCTAGCACGGTAATTGCGTTTCTGCGGACCAACGGCCCCCTCGTCCTTTTTGTTCATGCTTTGCCTACACAAGGCCTCCAAAAGCAATAAGGGCCTAGGGGAGAATGTGCGTTCAGGCACCCCATTATTACGGCCCCTCATCAGCAGCATGACTGGCTCCTGACTTATTCCTTATGGCCATCTCTGCATGCATGGTCCCACCAGGTGTTTGAGGCTACAAAGGCCTCTGCTGCCCTGGCCGCCGGCATCTTCCACAGACGCGAGGTTGCGATTTCAGCAGTCAAGGGGCACATGGCCCAGGCACAGATACCCACACGTGTCTGAACAGGTTTTCAACATATATAATGGACAGAAACGGAGTGCAGTGATGGAAGATGTAAACATCGGTTGGTGCCAGCTCACCCACTATACTCGCCGTTAGCCTTGCTCTCTCCTTTCAGACAATCACCAGCCGTGGCGTTTCGCCTATCATTCGGTCCATAAACAAGCCTGCGCAGCAACGGTCGCAACAGCGAGCGCCGCCTGCTGGGTCGCTATATATTCCAGGGGTGCGCATGTTAAGCTTGCCATCTCGCCCATAACGCCCTTGATCTGCTGTGCAATGCTGATGCAGGTGCCGCAGCGAATGTACTTCAGGTCCTCGGGCACGTACTGAGCGCCGGTGGCGATCTTGTTTTCATCACGTCATTTCAGCTTTCAATCCATGAACGTGGCTGTTCATGGCTCCTTAGATTGTTTCCTGCTCATGCAGGCCACCATGAGCGCAGAAGAAGATGCAACAACAGGGGAGCAGCTGCTCCTGGCCGTTCAGCAGCGCATCCTGGTGATGACAGGCAATGCCTGTGCACGGCGCGTGAGCAAGGCCTGGAGGGACACCTTCGACGCCGCAAACGACACGTGAGTGTCTGCCATGAAGGACTGCCACAAGCGCAACTTGAATGAGTTGCAGTGCTGGATGTGGTGTTATTGCGACACTGTAACATGACAAGAGTCCATGCATAATACTCGCACACAGTGCACGTCAACCTGCTTCCTGCAGGCTGTGCATGATGCGTGTTTCATACTTTGAGCAGAGCCTGACGGCTGCAGCCACAGCCGCAGCCATGCGGGTTGTCGGGAAAAGCGCCAGCCTGACCACTGTCAGCAAGATGGATTGCATTCACGCCGCGCCTCTGCATACAACTCCGACTCTCCCGCTGTCAGACCTGCTAGCTGCTGGAGCAGCATCAGTTCAGGCCACACGCCTGCGCAAGCTGACCAGCGTGCAATTAGATGCAGACTGCGCTGTCCAGCAGCTGCAGGCGCTTCAGCATTGCACCGGCCTGACGCACCTGGACATCAGTGGCAGTGAGCCGGAGGACTGGCTACCTGAGCAGGGTCACCAAGCAGCGGTGGAATTAACAACTGCGCTTCAGGGCATGCGCAGGCTGGTGCGCCTGCAGGTACGTCACCTGCAGTTTGAAGGTTCTGAGGCTGCCCTCGCCTCAGCGCTGCAGCCCCTGACCCACATCCAGCACCTGCATGTTTGGTGCAGCGGCCTAGGGGAAGCAGAGTTAGCAGCACTGGCGCCAGCACTGTCTGCCATGCCTGGGCTGCAGATGTTGGACTTCAGCAACAACTCCCCAGAGGGGGTGGAAAGGGCGGAGGCGCTCTGCGGGTTATTGGACGCTGTGCCACGGCTGACGCACCTGGATGTCAGTGGTACCAGCTTGTGGGCAGAGGGTGCAGTGCTGCTGGCACCGGCATGACCTGCCTTCAGACTGTGAACCTGAACCACACTAGCATCGGTAATGAGGAAATTTTCGTTCTCGCTCCAGTCCTCGCAGCGCTGCCCCACCTCCACACATTGGATGTGAGTATCAGTGATTTGGGTTCAAAGGCGATGTCTGCACTGCTGCCCGTCTTCGCCAGGGAGGGCAGCCCCCTCAGCAAGTTGGGCATCGGCGAGAAGCGGTTCACATTTTGGAGTGTGTGTGCTTCGGCTAAAGGGCTCTGCGCAGCAACACAGCTGCAGGAGCTCAGCTTCGTGTCTATTCAACTGGGGAAGGAGGGCTGGGCGGCGCTGGCCCCTGCTCTCAGCTGCCTGGCGCCGTCTCTGCACTCGCTGGAGCTAGGTTGGGACTGGTAGGATACCGCCGGGTCAGCTGCTCTGGCGCCAGCGCTGCAGCAGCTGACAGGGCTCACGTACCTGAAAGCAAGATATTTTCGCAGTTCAGCGGCCATGAATATCATCTCACATGCTCTAATAGGCATGCGGCAGCTGCAGATGCTGGATCTGAGTAAAAGCGGCATGGGTGTCGATGGCACCGCAGCCTTGGCCGCGGTGCTCCCTGCCTTTGCTGGCTCGCTCGCGCGCCTCACGCTGTCATACTGCAGCATAGATGTGGAGGCAGCTGCCAACACCCTGGCCCCTGCGCTGGCCCAAGTCACATGCCTCGTTGAGCTGCACTTGGATATCAATCGCTTGGAACCTTTTGGAGCAGAACGGCTCGTGCCCGTCTTGAGCTGCCTGCCCCACCTGCGCAAAGTGGACTTGAGCTTGTGTGACTTGGGGGCACAAGGCTGCATGGCGGTTGCTCAAGCTGTGAAGGGGAGGGAGGGCATTGTCTTGGTGCTGCAAGGTAATGGTGTGTCTGATGGTGGTGCTTTCCAGAAAGCGCTGCTCAGCATTCCAGGCATCCACGTGCACCTGGAGAGCTGACACTAGCTGATCTGACATGTTATTGCAAGCCTGTGAGTTTGAGGTCTTTGTATGTATATGAGCTAAGGTTGGCCATGTGCTGCTGCTGGCTACGCCTCTCTGGCACCTGCAATGGGCATCCCATATATAATGCATCTCATGGTTTGCCCTGCTTGCGTCATGTACGCTGCCCGGGTTGCAGGGTTCACCATTGCATGCAGCACAGTCTCATGTCCTGCAACTCGGCCTGGGCAGCGTTTCATTGCTAATTCAATTGGTAATGAATTATTGGCATGTCTACTTTTCCGCCCATTACATTCATGCTGACTGATGGCGCTTGGCCCATCATTGGCATGCGTCATAAGGCACATGAGCAAATGCCACCACCTAGCCTCACACTTGGTCAGTGGACAGGTATTTGCGACGGCATTCACAATCGGAGGCCCGCTCATGCTGTGCGATCGCAGCGCGTCACAGATCAGTCGGTGATCGAGATCCTTGCCCTGCTGGCTTGGCGGTGGCGAGTCCAAAATGGAGTATCAGCACCAGCACCAGATTGGCTACAAGCGGCTGCGCTCGGATGCCTATGAAGCCTACGACCCTGAAGCACCATACTACAGTGCGTCCTCGCATATCAGCGCAGCGTTGGGTATGGCATGCACAACCCCGCGCAACAGCCATGGCTGCTTTCATGCAGCGTTTACCTGTCGTTTGCGCTCGCTGGCTACTGAAATCCCATGCATCCATGCGCTCGTCCGTTGACCATGTTGATGACCACGATGCCATGCATGCATTCGCGGCACGCAGCTCCCCCGCACGGCGTACCGGCAGGTGGCGACGGCCAGGATCATGACATCAAGGTGAGACCCATGGTGTCTACACAGGAAGGTATTGTGTGTTGCGCAGCAGGGCACCCCATGCACTGAAGCAGTCTGCCCGAAAGCCTCATGGGTCAGGGTGTTGAGAATGCAGAACATGCGCTTGCTTACCCGTCAACGACCAGCGCCAGGCGACTGCAACTGCAAGAGTCAGCCTTCTGCACCTGGCCGCTTGTTCTGGGATTTTGTAGTGCTGCGTAGCCACAATCGCATCTGACCCTGATCTTGACTTTCACTTCTGATGGCATCGCTCTTGTTGGTGTTGACAGCACAAATGCGTGACGAGAGCGCAATAGTATAATCAACACAGGAAACAATGCAGGTTGACAACTATCAGACAACATGTGACGTGTCTTTGCTCACCTCTGCGCCACACGGTGGCTGACTGCCCGCGCTCCTGCTCGTGCTCCCTGAGGACATTTCTCCCACCCATGCTGTTCTACTGCGTCGCTGCTCCACACTTGGCAGGCCTATGGAGGGGTCTCAAACGTGCCAGCACCGGGAGCACAACAGTTGCATGGCGGGACAGGTAATGTGATGAACCACACTGCGCTTCTGGGTCATGCCTGCGCCTAGTGGTCAGGGACTGTCTTGCGCGTCATGGCCTTGCCTCTTCATGTCATCATGACAGTTTAGAGTCGACCAGCATGTGGGGCAACTGCCACATTGCGGTCATGAGGCGTTGATCGTGCCTGGGCGCTGCATAAGCTTGAGGTGCAATCACTCTTCAGCCGTCAACGGCACTGATGCCGATTTTGAAGAGCTGGTACATGGACAGGTTGCTATGGGGGAGCAGCTTTAGATGCGTTGACAATGAGCTGTCAACTGAGAGTATGTCAGCCTACCCTCGCTGCCGGTGTCCACACAGCGTTGTCCATTACCGGCTGCCTGTCCTTGGAGCACCATGCGGTACTTGCCCCCACCAGCCGGGGCACAACAGGGTATGCCGTGCCACCCAGCACTCACAGGAAGTGTTTATGACCATGCTGGTGCAGACGCCTGAGAAGCATTTGTGGTTAGGGTTTTCTCTGGCAGCACATACTCGTCTTGTACATTCACCTAAGAGCGCCACCTGTGGTGTTCCCAGCACGGTAGTCAGCAGCAGGCTGGATGCACGAGCGTGCCGCGCGTGCGACGCCCAGCCCTTGCGCTGAGCTGTGTTGTTATGGATAAGGGTGGGCAGGCCATGGAATCTACCCAAGGGCACTTCGCCCTGAAGCCTTGAACCCAACCCTCACCTGGCGCCCCTTCCAGTCGCCAATCGCTGCTAATGAATGCTGAGCAGGCTCCTGTGTGGCCAACGCTGTGCACCTGGCACTTGTCGAGCCGCTGAGAGTTGTCAGGTGCACCCTGCACAGCTACTGCCGGTCAACACGCTAAGCATAGCTGGAAGGCTTGTTTGGTCTCAACTTGAATGCTTGTTGCCTGGCTCCAGATTTTGACTTGTGCCAGCAACAGTCAGCCACTGAGTTCGCGCCTGTCCTCTTTTGAGCAGTACCATGGCGAGCCACGTGCCACATGTGCCCCAGTGACCTTTGCCTGCAATAAGCGCTTGGTGACGCTCGGCACACTTGCCTCATGCTGCTGAATGCGCTCCCTATAGTTACACCCCATGCCCTACCCTCTGCCCTACCCTTGCATGCATGCCATCCATGCATGACCAAGCATTTGTAGCACCATGCGTTCTTCCATGCAGTGCCTGTATCCGCCATGACCAGTGTTCTTACCCCATGAACTCTGCCATGCAGTGCCTGGAGCCGCCATGACTGGCGTGACGGCGCCATCCAGTGGAAGTGCGACTGGCGGCATAGCAGCAGCTCTGGCAGGCCTGACACAGAGTCAGCTCAACAGCCTGGCCGGCCTGCTGAATCAGGGTGAGTAGCGTGTAGGTGGCCTGGGGAGGAGGTTGTGCGGGACGCAAGTGAATGGGTGGTGAGGGGTGTGGTTGGGGTGGAACACATCTGTTGCGCAGCATGTGTGTATGCAGCAAAGTGCATTGCTGCTTGCTTGTTTCTTTTGGTGACAGATTTCAGCGGTAGCATGCTGATAGCAGGGTTGCAAGATTGACATCTGCTGAATCATGCAAAATGAGTAAGTGCTTCCACGCAAGCTGACAATCTGTGCTACTGCTGCGTGCAATGCTGTCACGGCCTGCAGCGGTCGTACCGGGGTCATCGGCTCCCAATGCTGCGCCTGCGGCAGCGGCTGCCCCTGCCACGCCAGTGACAGGCCCGGGGCCAGCAGGCTATCAGCAACAGCCTGTGCAGCAGCTGCAGTACGGCGGGCAGCAGTATGCGCAGCAGCAAGTTCCACAGCAGCAGCAGCAACAGCAGCTGTACGGCACGGGAGCTGCACCTGGGACGTACCAGGCGCAACAGGTGCAACAGCTGCAACAGCCGGCGCAGGGACAGTACGGGCAGGGTCCCACACAAATGGGACAGGAGCAGGGCGGACAGCCTGGCGGACCTGACCGCGTCGTGTCGCTGGTGCAGCAGGTGGCCGCCAGCATGGCGCCTCCACAGCAGCAACAGCAGATGCAGCAGCAACAGCCCATGCAGCAGCAGGCGATGCAGCAACAGCAGGTGCAACAACATCGGCAGCAGCCATACCAAGGGGGGCAGCAGGGCATGGGGCCCGTCGGGGCTTTAATTCCCTCACACATTCCTGCGCCCCACCCGCCCGCCATGCAGCCTCCACCCTCGGGTCCACCCTTCCAGGGTGGCTACTCAACAGATCCCTACCCACAGCCGGGTCTGCTGGGTGCACTGGGCGGCATGGGGCCAGGGGCAGCCGAAGGTGGGGGCGCAGGGGCTGAAGGCGGCGCGGGAGGCTTGATGGTACCGCCCGATGCGTCCAGCATCCTGTACATTGATGGCTTGCCTGGGGATGTGTACACCAAGCGCGAGATGATGCACATCTTCAGGCCGTTCCAGGGCTTCCAGGTGGGTTCTCTGCATCGGCAGTGCTAGAGTGAGGGTGCTGACTCAGCATCCTCACTCTACAGTTAGTTCTGGGAGTGTAACAGGCTTCCAGGCGTTTGCTCTGCTCCAGCGCACTTGCTCCTGCGGTCTTGTCGAGGCGTGGGGCTTTGGCCAAGTGCTGTGCATCCGCACCCCAGCTTCTGCATCAGCGGGAAACCACCGTGCACCGGCACTCTGCTTGTAACACCTGGGGTAGCTGCGGTAAAGGGATGTAAAACACGGCACCCGTGGGTGTGTTGTCATGTGGAAACACTGCGTAGTGTTTGGGGGCTAGGTGTTGCACAGTTGGCCCCTCGAAGGCGTCATGTCTTTTTTTACGATGCCTGACTTCGTTGATTGCAACCTCCCCTATTGGAGGCGTGTTTTGGTGATGCAGCGCGTGCGCATGTCGCATCACCAGTTGCACAAACAAGCAACCCAAGTAACCCACCTTCTCACTAATACTGGACCCTATCTGCTGGACTCCACTAAGCGCCTGCCTGACCCTGCGTGCAGGCGCTGCGCCTCAACACCAAGGAGCGGCCCGGCAGGCTGGGCGAGAGGGTGACCAAGGTGTTTGTCGACTTTGTGGATGCGGCGGCTGCCACTGCTGCTAAGCAGCTGTTGCAGGTGGGAGTGCATGGCGGCTGCTAGCGCGGCACTGGGCGAGACCGGGGATGTAGGAGTTTGCATGCGTGTGCTTTCAGGGAACGGTCTTGAACCTTCTGGGAAATGTGTGTTCAGCTTGGTGGTGGTAAGCTGGGGCACGCTGGACATTTGGGAGCATGCTTTGATACGGTGGGGGCTGTAGGAAGCTTCCAGGCAGGGTCAATGGTAGGCAGGGCCAATGGCAGGCAAGGTAGATGCTTCTGGGTTGATTCGCAGGCTGTACCTCAGACCTCAGACCAGTGGCTGCATCCCTGTCTCTGCTGTCGTTGAGCCTGAGGCTGCACCCGCCACTTGTTGGTCATGTTGTGTCGGCAGTGGTGTAAATCGGCCGAGCAACTGTTAGTAGTCCGCTGTCTCTACTGTCATGGGTTTGCTGCTGACCTCAGCGGCATACGCACTTGTCCTGCTTGCACCCTCCGCAGGGATACAAGATGGATCTGGAAGACGAACGGTCACCTGTCCTGAGGCCCAAGTACGGCCGCCCGATGCCCAGCCGCCAGGGAGACCAGCAGGGCGGACACCAACCGCCACACCCGCAGCCCACGGTCCCGTCCCAGCCGCCACCCCACAGCTACCAAGGCCCTGGCCCCGGTCCTTACCCTGGCCAGGGTGGGGGGGCAGCTGGGCCGGGGCAAGGGCAGCCTGGACAAGGGGGCTGGAGTGAGGAGCAGGGTGGCAGGGGCGGCCCGCATGGCCCCAATGGCAACCTGCCGCCTGGGGGCGATCCCTACCTTCAGCAGGGGCCTCGAGGGGGCGGCCCTGGCCCTGGGATGAACCCTGGCCCGGGGCCTGTTGCTGGACTGAACGCTGGTTTTGGGCCGGGCGGGGGCGGCCCCCCGCAAGGGGGAGGGCTTGGCCCAATGGTGCGGCAGGCGCCAGGGCCGCAACCGCCACCAGAAGCCATGCAGAGGTGCGTGCGGGGGCATGGGAGCGGAGGCGGGACAAGGGCGCCAGTGGTGTGGTGCCAGGGGGATGTGATAAGGTCGGGTGTCTGCTGGGGGATGGGTTGAGGGATGTGGAAAGGCAGGGAGAGGGTGTGTTGCTTGTTCTCAAGGTGGCTCAGGTGAGCAGGTGGTGAAGGGGCAGGCGTGTGTTGTTCAGTGCAGTGACGCGCGCCTCCCTGCTCACCCACGCTTGCGTAGGCCTTACACCGACGGACCCAGACCACCACACTTTGACGCACCCGGCGGTGCTCGCCCCAACCAGCCCGGGCCTGGACCCCATGCAAGGCCCTTCGACTCAGCGGCAGGGGTCGGCGGCGGGGGGGCCCCTTACGACCCATACGCCCCCGCCTCCGGGCAGCAAGGGGGGCCAGGGGGCAGAGCTGGGCCCGGAGGGGGTCCCCCTGGCGGCGCCGGTGGTTATGACGCCGGGCCTGGCGGCAGCGCTGGCCCAGCGTACGGCATGGCCCCGCCGAACAGCTTTGGTGGCCCGGCGCAAAGTGTGGGAGGCAGGCCCGGGGGTCCATACCTGGACGGCCCGGCGCCCCGGGGGTACGGTGCTGCGCCATACCCGAATGCACACCCTCCGGGGGACGCCGGCTCCGGCGGGAAAGGTGTGGGAGATGTGGGGCCTGGGTATGGGGGCGAGGCGCCTTACTCCGGAGCGCCGCCCTCTGGCGGTGGCGGCGGCGGCGCGGGTGGTGGTGGGTACGGGGAGCGGACGCCCTATGATGCGTTTGCTGTTGGTCCCGCAAGCGGCCCGGGACCGGGACCGGGTGGGGCGCCCTTTCGAGACCACCGAGACCGCGACATGGGTCCTGCGCCTCGCGGGGGGGCCGGCTATGGTCAAGGGGATGGGCGTGACGACAGGGACAGGAGGGGAGAGAGGGGGCCAGGCAGAGATGAAGGCGGGCCCCGGGGCAGGGGCAAGGGGCCTGGGGGCGCTGGGGGTAGGGGCTTCAGGCAGGACAGGGACAGAGGGGTTGAACGGGGCAGGGATAGGGGCGACAGGGGCTGGGAGGGCGGGCAGCGCGGGCAGGGGCGCGACACGCGCTGAGGTGTATGCTAGATAATGAAGGCGGCGCATAGTTACTGGTTGCGCATTGGTTGTGCTGTGTCTCAGCTGTACAGCTGGATCCAACTGGCTTGCATGTGGCGGACGTAGCCTTGCACGAGTGGCATGGATGGTCGATTGCATGTGCGCTTAAGGAAACTGAGTGTGCTTCAGCCCCATGCCACATCTGTTGCGTGAAACCAGAGCACGCTTGCCTGCATGTCGTTGTGTTAGCGGTGCAAAACGCACTGGCCTGGATCAGGTGTGTGGATGTGTGCAGGGACCCAGTCAGGGCACAACCCTTGAGGTGCATGCAATGTCCTTGTTGGGCTGGTGACATGATGCGCCGGGTTGCCGACCTGTTGTTCAATGCATGGGTCTGCGCCACATGATGCACGAGCAAGTTGCTTGCATTGTCAAAGGTCCTAGCCATCGGCCCTTGCCTGATGGAATGAAGACGAAGATATGTCTTTGAGTGCTGGTTGAAAAGTTGAAGGCTGCCTATTGGCCGCTGCAGTGTTTGCCTGCTGCTTGAAAATGTAGGCGCCTAATGGTTTGCATTGGCAGCAGGTTCGTTGGTTGCTGAGAGTTTTGGTGAATGCCCAACGGTGCAGTGCAACCAAGCATGCAACCTCTTCACAAAAACCAACACCTCTGCCTTGAAGGAAGGTTTCAATCGGTGACCTGAACGCAGCCCATACCTAGAGTGAAGGAGCAGGATTGAGACCAGAATAACATGCAAATGTGTCTCTTCGTGGTGGCGATGGCAACGTGGCAGCAACGCACAGCGGTGCATGACAATCATGATCAGGGTAGTCCGTTGCTGTACTAGCCGTGCATGCACGCAGCACAGTGCACCTAGCGAGCAGGGCACATCGTGCAAACAAAGTCGCAATGTGAGACGCAAGGAAATGAAGCTGCAAACCACAGTGCGGCGTAGCTCAGTAAGCGTACAAGAACGGGCATGCAGCAGCAAGTCATCACCTACAATCACAGGCTGGCACTGACATGGTGTTAGTGCAGTAGGTGCGCATTGACGCCTGGGATGCTGAGCAGTTCTTTCCTGAAAGCATTACCTTCAGCAATATTGTCATAACGAGTGTCATCCCGCAACACCAACGTGATGCCATCCCTCTCCCTCACAGCTCGAACGGCCGCCAAGCAGTTTTGCAACCTCAAGGCACACTTGCCCATGTCCACTTTGCGCAGGTGGGGCAGGGCGCTCAAAACGGGCACCAGCTACTGCGCTCCTCTTTGCTTAGAGTAAATGTCATTCAAGAGCAGCTCGATGAGGTTTGTGGCCTGGGCCAGCGCAGGGGCCAAGGCGATGGCAGTGGCCTCCACATTTCTGCTGCAGTTTGACAGCGTGAGGTGCGTGAGCGAGCCAGCAAAGGCAGCTGCACCTGCACCTGCAGGGAGCACCGCGGCTGAGGCTGTGATGTCCTCAGCAGTCATGTGTGCTTGGTACAGATCCAGAGCCTGCAGCTGCCTCATGCCCATCAGAGCAAGTGAGATAGTAACCATGGCCACTGACCCGAATACTCTCTTTGCCTCCAGGCTCTGCTCAACGAGATTACACGCGTGGCGCCTCCCCCAACGGGCAGCAGGCTGCGCCACTGTGAGTACCGCCCCCAACCAAGCGTGTAAGGAAGGAACGACAAAATGATAACAGAGAGACAGCGGTAACGTCTGACCAACGGAAACAGGCCTAGGCAGGGAACTGAAAGAAGCACACCAGGAACTAAGAACCTGAGAAGGACAACTCATGAACCAGAGTCAAGAGGCAGGGAGGAAGGCTCGGCACGCTAGGCACGCGAGTCAGGGCCAACTAATCATCTGGCTGGAACGGATGTAGGGGGGAAGAGATGACAGCCTGCAAGGAAAGGTTGGTCCCCGATGTCCTGCCAGGCAGGTGGAAGAGTGCTGAAGGTGTTGGCCATGTCCAAGGGGTTGCTCCAGAGTCGAACGACGGGGGAAGTGTGCGACGTGGTCCAGGCAGCAGGATGGGGAGAGGTGTTGCGGTGTAGGCGCCAAGAACTCCGACGGCTATGCTCCATCGCCTCCAACGCGGCCAGGCAAACAGCAGCCCAAACAGAGTCCCTGAGAGGAGTGGTGGTCGGCGCATCTCGGAGCCAGAGTGAACGCTTGCTTGTGCGGGTGTGCGGTCATCCTCAAGGCTTTCGCACAAGTGCTGGACAATGGCCCTGTTCGTCTAGACTTCCAGCTGAGTTGCGGAGCCAGCGAGGCACGGCATGCCAGCCCGTGCCTTCCTGACCTACACCTCATTGCACACATCTGCTGCCATAGAGGCCGTAGCCAGGTCCCTGACGTACTGCTTCTGAGCCTCGGACTCGGGCAGTCTCTTGTGAACAGCTATGCCATGGCTGTATCCCAGAATGGGGGCGTCCCTGCTGTCGAGAGAGGCGCCTGTGTAGGAGGCCTGCTTGAAGGGGGCAAGGCAGATGGCATTGCCCATGAAGAGGATGGACGTGGGTTTGGCTCCAACAGTTGCTTGGGCGCCAACAGAGGCACCGGCGGGCACTGTCGTGGCGCCAGGAGAGGCGCTGGCGGGCGCTGTTGGTGCGTCACTGGCTATGGTGCTGGCCGCTGCCATAAGTGTAGCCACGGTGTCGCCAACCGTGTCAAAAGCCGCAAAGACTAGCAGGATCCTGTTGGGTTCGAGGGGCCCACTGTCGTTCACAGCTACCAGCTTGTCCCTAGCGGCAAGAGCTGCCAACATGCTCTTGCCATTGCCTGCGCTGATGTCCACCACAGAGACAAATGCTCTCTCGGAGAAGTTGTACACCTTGCAGTTGCTAGCAGCGGCGGCCAGGGCCCTGGGTGGGCTAAGGCAGTCTTGGTCTGGCTGCAGGCCTTGGTGAGGGCGCCCACCAGGTTGGCACACTGGATGTTGTCTTCCAAACCGTGGCCAGTTGCGCCGTGGATTGGCACCACCTTGTCCATGACCGCGGCCACCTCAGGGGTGGCGTCGCGGTTGCAGCGGAGCGAGATCCTGACGTTGCTGCTGGAGATGCTGACCCTCTCAATGATGGCCAGTGCGTCCACTACCATGGAGCCTGTGGCGGCGAAGTACACGTATTAGTGCTTTCCCTCAGCGTAAGCGCGGCGGCTGCTTTCAGGCATAGGGTTGCAGATGTTGAGTAGCATGCTCAACCCGTGCACTGGGTGTGGCTCCACCTCCTTGACAGCAGGGTCGGGAGGCGGCTGTCGTGCAGCTAGGGCTGCAAGCTCACTCAGGGCCTTGGTGATGGCCTGATGCAGAGGCGATGCCCACCACCTCAGCTGTGCGGTTCAGCAGGTGCTGGATGGTGGTCCGGGCCACTGTATGCTCTCCAGGGATGCAGACTTGCACTTCCCTCACGCGGGTGGTGACCATGCCCGTTCCTGCATGCGCAGCATGTGCATCGGGGGCGCGTTTGAATCAGTCTGTCTGGAGAAGATCGTGTGCGCGGGCCGATTTCCTCTTCGCCTGATCATGATTGTCAGCCAACGCTACCGCAGCACATGTCGCAGCTAGGCGGCTTAGTTGTTTACCTGCTGCCGTGGTGAAGTGGGCTGTGGCGCCCTGCAGCCAGTCGGTGCGCATCAGCTGCGCGTGGTCCTTCTGCTCCTTTGGGTGCGGGGGAAGGTCATCCATCTGCGCCAGCTGCAGCAGCTGCGGGGTGCGCAGCGTTGCCAATTAGGCCGTGTCGGCATCCGCTGCCTGCTTCAGGCTGTCCAGCATGGGCATGGCTGTCTGGAATTTGTTCGACGGTGAAGGAGACATTTTCCTCCTCAGTCGCCTGGAGTATGTATGTGGCCCGCATGGCGCGCGTGTTTTTGCCGCTGGTCGCAGCGACAGCGTTGCTCGCACAAGGGAAGTGTGAGTGGTCACTCCTTTCAAAAATTTGTGAGAGCATGCGAGACCCCGGCTCAATGTAGAAGGTTTGAGGAAGGGCGCTGCGTTGTTTGGGCTCAGGGGAGCAGGCAGCATGGGCACTAGGCCCAGCTAAGCCATCGCGTCCCATTATGAAGTGCTTCGCACTGTTGTCACTTTCATGCTTCTCAGCGCGTTGGTCAGGGGGAGTCCTGACCTGCTTAGTGCGGGCGTGGTGGGCCATAATCGTAGGTGACTTTGAATGGTTGAGCACAGTGTGGTGTACGCTGGAATGATTAAGGCTTCAGGTTGATGCCCTAAAGGGCCCAGGCTCCTGTTTGTTCGAATTGATGGGGCGCATATAGCATCTGATGAGGGTGCTGCAAGGCTCCAGGCGGTGTGTGTAGATTTGCAGGGGCAGCCCTCCCTGAGTTGGGGAGTCCGCCTAACCTGCAGTCTCCGCACCAGCCCGGTCCTTGTGACAGCAGGGCAGCGGCCATGAGCAGCAACAGAATGGACAGGCATGTTGAAAAACACCCCCCCCCATGCTGGCTGTTGCCATGCGCTCAAGTTGACCAGGTCCAGCGTTGGGTCCAGCTTCGTCTCCAGCGCGGTCCCTGTCGCATGCAACGCTATTGCACACGCATGCATTGCTTCCCTGGCGCGTGTTATGCGCCAGGTTGAGGTATTGCGTTGACTACATGCGTAGCAGTCAAAACACCTGCGCCATCCTTCCAGCAGCTGTAGCCCCATGCGCTTGCGTCGGTAACTTGAGCACACAGCACACACGGTCCGGTTGCAGTCGTCCTCCAGATGCTTCCTGAACTCCTTCGCCGTATCACATACTGCTCAAACGTAATCGGTTCTGGAACCATTGCGACCTCGTCTAGCCCCGCGAAGTCACTTATAGCGGTCCATATGTCAGCAGGGACATCGCTTCCAGTGCTTTTGTTGCCATAGTGGATACCGAGTTCCTCTGCTTTCCTGCAGTCAATGAGAAGGACACACATCCTTGTTAGGTAGCGATATGTAGTGATTGTCTATCTTACTTTTGCATAGCACAATTGGACGCGCAAGACTGTGCAACTTACTGTTTGCGTATGGTTCCATAGGCCTCACCGCGCCTGCGAAGCCTGTCTTCCTTCTCTTCGGCAGTCTCATTGCTGCGTTTAGTAGCAAGTGCCTTGCGGAGCCTGCGAAGCTCGTGTTCCTTCTCTTCGGCAGTCCCAGTGCTCTCGACAATGGATGCGTCAGTCCTCCTGACGTCTTGTGCGTAGAAGCTCAGTGAGCTGAGCGCTGCAGGTGACCTATCAACAGCTCTGCTACAGGTCTCATCTATTTCGCTCTGTTCCTTGCTTCCTTGGTGCGTCGGCTGGCTGCTGCCGCCCAACATGCCAGTTTCTTGCTTCTCGAACAAACTTGAAGCGTTCAGCACCATCAGGCGTCACCATTGACATGATTGCCACTTATTGCACAACAATGCAATGCATGCAACGTCCACAGGGAATGTCAAAGGCCACTGGCAAGGCTGCCCTCTCCGTGGCAGGTAGGTAGGCTGCCAGGGTATGATACATTGCACATGAAACAATGTTCATCACCATGCACACCCGCTATGAACCGGCCCTCGAGGGAGCGCTACTCATAGGTAGGGAGAAACATCCTCAGGTGGACAGAGTCACTCTTCTGCTGCCTCCCGGCGTGAACTGTCCTGGCGCATCTCTCAGCATGGGCAGGTTGCTGCGAATGACCAGCGGCTGCGATTGCCCAGCCATGACCAGCGGCACCTGTTGCACAAAGGCAGCAGTACGCCAAGAAGCAGAAAAACAAGTATCAGGCGAGGGCCAGGGGGAAGTGTCAAAGGGGCGGCATGACGCCTCACAGGAACGCAGCCTCTCCTTCCACCAGGCACCAGGCAAAGGCAGTGTAGAGTATCCCCAAAGCATCAGCAGCGCCTTCAACAGTTGGCAAACAGGCATAGCAGGCACATTGGACCGTCTGGCTAGCAGCCCTATAGGGACACAGGACACCAGGGCAAGCGCTTTGTGGTGCACATGGTGCTACCAGGGCACAAGCAAGCCAAGGGAGGCGGCGCCACATGCCAAGCGCCGTAGCCCTGCCCTTCAGAAAGCTGCTTTGCTCCTAAACGAGCATACCAGGCTTCGTGGGTAGGGACCGCCGGTCCCGGACCTGGCTACATGCATCGACCCTTTGTGCCGAACTGTGACTTGCATCTCTATCCTGCTTCAGCGACTGCCGCTACTGCCATCCCGCCTGAGTTTTGTGTTTTGAAGTCCTGGGGGGCCCCGCGAGTGCGCACAGGACCCTTGCATGAACGGGCAGGATTTCCCGGTACCAACACCGCAGGGCTCAGGGCCTGTGCCACCACTGCCCCGCCCTCGCCGCCTCTACCGCCTCACCTGTGACGTGTCCCTGCCGTACTCAAAGTCAGGCGGTGTGCCAGGCGGGGTGTAGCCAGGGGTGTAGCCGTAGCGTGGAGGCGGACCAGGCTGCCCACTTCCAGGCAGCGGCAGCATCTGCTGCTGCTGCTGCTGCTGTTGCTGTTGTGGGGCGTAGGGCAGTGGCGGTGGTGGCCCTGAGGGCAGCGGCGGCATGCCTGAGATCACGGCCCCTGTTTGGTCCCTCAGGAGCGGCTGCACTGTGCGGAACTCCTGCTGATAGCCAGGCGGCACCATCTGAGCAGTGGGCAGAGGGTGAGGAGTACAATGAAGAGGTTGAGGCAGGAGGGGGCACATCTGCTGATAGCCAGGCGGCACCATCTGAGCAGTGGGCAGAGGGTGAGGAGTACAATGAAGAGGTTGAGGCAGGAGGGGGCACATCTGCTGATGGCCAAGGGGTATCATCTGAGCAGTGGGCAGGGAAGTGAGCAAGGTGGAAAGTGAAAGCGGAAGGGGCACACCTGTTGGTACATCAATCCACATTCATGGGTGCGATATAGTTTGCAACAAGGGGGGCAAGGCAAATGTCAGGCCAGGGAGCGGAGCTGAGGGGCGTGTGCGGGCATGCCATACGTACGCAGATGTGGTGCTTGCGACACACCCCTCCTCCCCCTTTCCCCTTCCCTTCTGAGGCCATCAGGTCACCCAGTCGTTGTTGTACTGGTGTCCCCAGCACATGTCTGCAACCAGTGCGCCCCCCACCCCCTCCTCACCGTGGGCGTGTTGTTGTAGTACGCAAAGTTCTTGGGAGTCTCTGGAGGTGTGAACATGGGAGTCCACACCTGCGACTGCGGCACATGCCCTGGGCCCTGCGCCCCGGGAGGGGGCACATACTGCTGCGCCTGCTGACCCGCTGGCTGGTGTGCCAGTTGTTGCGCCGGCTGTTGCGCCGGCTGTTGCGCCGGCTGTTGCGGGTGCCAAGGCAGCTGCCCCACTGGCTGCATGACCTGTCCTGCAGGCGGGGGCTGAAAGCCGGGATGGCTGTCTGGGGCAGACGCCATGTACTGGTCCTCCCTCAGCAAAGACAGGGGACTGTACATCGGCTGTAGTGGCGTGCCCTGCATGTACTGCAGCTGCTGCGCCGCCTGCATAGGCACTGGGTCGGGGCCACCGCCTTGGGAGAAGCTGAAAGAAGGTTCTGACTGCTGGACGCCCCCGGCGGATACAAAGTGACCCGCGGGGGGGCGCATTTGTGGGGGCAGCGCGTCATGCATGTCCTGCGATTGGGTGAAGGGAGGGGACACTGTAGGGTGAGGGAGCTGGATGGGGGCAGGGCGCATAGGGGGCTGCTCAGTGCATATCCTCTGTTCAAGGCTGTCCTGTGGCTTACCAGCACTTGCACTGCTCCTGCTAAGCTGCACCACTCTTGCTCAGCTGTGTGCACAACCATCAAGAGGCTGTGCTACTCTTGCCAAGCTGCACAGCTCTTGCTCAGTTGCATGTACAGCTATCAGGAGGCTGTGCTACTCTTGTCAAGCTGCACAGCTCTTGCTCAGTTTTATGCACAACTATCCAGGGGTGCAAGCAGCGGCCGGGCAGCAGCGGATACCAACACGGCTGTGCTACTCTTGTCAAGCTGTACCTACCATGAAGGTTGCTGCCGGCAAGCTCTCGCGCACCATGCCCTGAGGCGACAGCATCGGCAGGATCCTGCAGGGCCACACGGCAGTGGTGGCGGCGGCAGCAGCAGCCGTCAAGTCAAACTTGTGCACACACATTCTCTGGCATTCCTGATGGCACACCACCCTTTGTGCCGAGAAGCCTGTTCTCTCGCCCCCCCTGGTTGGTCTTTGCAAGCGCAGGAAATCACAGGGCTCGCACCTTGAATCGTCTGAAATTCAGTGACTATGCTCACAGTAAGAGCCCATTCAGTGGTCAGGACGTCACATGGGTGCTGTCCCCTGCTGCAGGCTGGAGGCCGCAATGACGGCCCCGGGCCTGCTTATATTTCTGGATCCTTTACCCTTCCCACCTCCCTTTCCCCCCTTGCAAACAGGGCAGAACCCGTGACAGTTCAGCATCCCTTCCCTGCAACCCCTCCCATGCGTGTCGTGCAGAGCGGCACAAGTACTCACGGCGTGTCCCTGCCGTAGTGGAAGAACGTGGTGTCGTTGACGGGCGACGCGTACAGGGGGTCAACGTACCCTCGCCTTGCTGAGGCCTCCATATCAGCGGCAAGGGACACTAGGTCCTGGTATTGCTGTGCAGACATAGTGACGCGGGAAGCAGGCTAGGTTGGAAGTGCTTGGAATCTGCCCAACCCCAGGTGGTAAAACACCTGTTGGGAACATATCGCATTCACCACCTGGAGACACAGGCTACTGAGCTGTCATTGACCCTTCCCTTGCCCTCTCACCTTCCCCTTGCCCTGCCGCACCTTCGCTGTTGCCTGTTTCTTGGCCCACCTCACCCAACCATGACCCTCCCCTTCACCCTCCCCAC
>JAWZTI010000699.1:0-15359 GCA_039880955.1 Chlamydomonas urium
CCCTAAACCCTAAACCCTAAACCCTAAAACCTAAAACCTAAAACCTAAACCCTAAACCTCAGGAGGGTTAGGGCCTTGTGCTTGCAGCCAGCACAGTGCTCGCTGACCCGGTTGCGGCGGATGAGGCGATCGACAAGCACATGAAAACCACAGCCTCTATAATTTTGGTGCACTGTGCACAGTCCAAGCAGGTCTGGTGGCTTGAGGGGCACCTTGGGGCTTGAATCTTGTGTGCCTCAGGAGGGTTAGGGATACACATTCGCGTGCAAGTAACGTTGAAGCTGCCACCAATCGTGCCTCCCCCATTTTGGAACTGTGTGTGTCCAAATGCAGCGTGGCGGCAAAGTGTGCCCAAAGTGTGCGGCAGTGCTGGCCTTGCGTTTGGAGGAGCGCACCAAGAGCGGTGCTCACGTGCCGCTGTCCAACATGCTGCTGGTTTGGTGGACGCCTTCGCTCAGCACTACTCTACTGAGGCGAGCCAAGTGGCTGACTTTGATGCCAACTGCGCAAGGATAAGCATTGATGCACCTGCTCGCTAGCATGCTGAGTGCTGAATAAAAAAAATCAGGCTGTGCGTCAGCCTCTGTCTGTTGCAAACTCTGTGAACAATGCTGTATGCAATCATCATCATGGTGTGATGGTGTAGCTTGCCTCATTGGCTAGTACAACTCTGTCAGGTTCTCTGCCCCACTCCTGCACCAAAGCAAATCACTCCTGAAAAAGCAGACCTACTCACACACAAAGTCCCCCGAGGCCTCCCCCTCCTTAAGGCAGTCGACGTCGCCCTCCACCACGTCCCATGTTGCTGGCCAAGCATCATCCTGCTGCCAAGGGTGCGCAGCCCCTGCATCACCGTCCTCGTGCGCCACCTGACCTAACCCTGTTGGCTGCTCTGGCCACTCCTCATGCCACTGCGCCTCTCCCCGCCAAGGGTGCTCCACTCTTGCATCGTCATACCCCTGGTCCACCTGCCCTGGCCCCCCTCCCTGCTCTGGCCCCTCTTCTTGCCACTGAGCCTCCCCAACCTGCTGCCGCACTGCCACATCCGGTCCCCCCTCTGCAGCCTCTGCACCTGCTGGCTCCCCCCCTTGACTCTCCCCCAGCCCCTCATCCATATGCTCAGCGCCTTCCCTGCCGTGGCCCTCTGTCTCCAGCAATTCACCACCAGAGACATCACGACTCATATCGGTGCCCCCTACGCCCCCGCTGTGCCTGCCTTCCACAACAGGCGCTCCTGCCTGGCCCCCATTCACAGCGGCCACATCTCGCACGTCATCGCTGCCCTGCCTGCCCCTAAGCTCACCCTGACCAGAACCCTGTGCACGCACAGCTGCCTCAGCCTGCTGCGGGCCTGCAGCTGGCCCTGACGCCCCTGCTGCCTGCGCTGCCTTGAGCGCCTGCATCCTGGCTTTAGCCTGGTCAATAAGGTCCGAATGCTTGTAGGCAGCCGTGGGAGCGCTGTTCGGCGCCACCACTGGAAATGCGCCCCCCTCTGACAGCCGAGGGGCCACCCTGCGCGCCTCTGCCTGCTGCCGCTGCTGGTTTAGGAAGCTGTAGCGCAGTTGCGCTTGTGTTGAACGCGTGCCCTCATCGATCTTGGACTGTAGAAAGCGACGAAATGCCTGGTAGCGGTCAACCCAGTCCTGCTTATTGTAGAGGCAAAGGGCAGCAACAGACGGCGGGCACGCACCCTAGGTCAAATGGCTGCCTGTGTCTGAAATCACGTCCGCCACCACTCGCAATACAGTGCTACCGATAGCCCAGCCTAGCTGTCATAGTTGTATGCCCGTGCCCCGCTCTAACCTCCCCCCCCCTTACCTGCTTCTTGCCGTCCAGCGGCAGGCCTAGTGTCTGCATCCTCTTGCGCAGGTCCTTATCAGAGATGAGGTTGAACACCAGCTTGGGCGGCACATCAATCGCAGACGCCTTGGGTAGCGTAGCAGCAGCACGGGCGCCTGGCTTGTGCGAAAGCTGCGCCGTGGCCTCGTGCCCCGCTGCCCGCTGCTGTGTGGCAGCTGGCGGCGCCTTTGACCTGGTCGTATGGGGCTGCGCTGTGAACCTCTGGGTTGCAGGCTGCAGCCCTCTGCCGCTAGGCTGCACGTTCTCCTGCTGCCCCTGCCGTGAGATGCAGATGTCCAGGTGCGTGTTAACAAACGCCGCTCTCGTGCTGATGCCGCAGATGGGGCAGGCCACATAGCCTGGCCGAGGTGCTGCCTGGGCAGGGGCCGGGGCAGGCGTATGGGTGTGCCCTCCCCTGCTGACCCCTGCATGGCCTGTGTGAGTGCCGGCATCATGGGTGCCCTGCTCGCTGCTGCGGCCCCCACCCCCAGCGCTGCTGTCTACCTCATCGCCGCCGCCGGCGCCGCTGTGGCTGCTGATGGGCCTCTGTGCTGCCGCTGCTTCCGATGTGCCGCCTGCCACCCCGCTCTCATCTGACTGCACAGACCAGGGGAAGCAGCACAGGCATAGCAGGCTGGTCCGTAGTTTGTCAAGGACACCAGAAAACCCCAGAAAATGACAAGACGCCATCCTGACAACATTTCGCGCTAAAACCTTGTTGTGCAGTCGATGCCCGATTCACAGGGGCCCCGTTGTGCTCCTCATGCCTTGACCACAGAGCCCCATTGTTGAATGAATGCCTCACCCAAAGCACCCCCTCGCCCTGTCACCTCACCGAGCTGAGCAGTTCAATGGAGTAGGAGGGTGTGTGGGAGGGGCGGCGAGGCGCGGCCGTCCTGGGCCCTGCACCCTGAGCTGCGGCCTGTGCGCCTAGACCAGGGCGCGGCTGTGCTGGTCCAACCACTGGCGCGCCCCTTGCTGGTGCAGCCTGCTTGACTGCCCGGGGAGCGCCAGGCTGTGCAGACGCCTTTCGCTTTGCGCCCCTGCCCTGCTGCTGCGCTGAGATGTCTGGCTGCGACGACGCCTCGGTGCCTGCTGGCACCCCAGTAGCTGCAGGAGCCTGACACAGCTCCCTCGCTGCAGCAAGCAGCCTGGTGATCGCAGCGGGGAGCTTGCCCATGGCTGCCGCCGCCTCTCTCAGAGGCAGGCAGGGGCGCAGCTCGCTGGGGTCACATGCCATGCGGCAGATGGGGCAGATGGGCGCCTGGTTCTGGGCCAGCTTGAAGTCAAAGTTGTGGCGGATGCAGGCACTGCAAACTGCGTGGTGCACATATGGGATGGCGGCCACATGTTCAACAGGGCCAGGACTCGCAAGAGGTACCTATGTGAGCCACCAGTAACTACGTGTACACATCAGTAACTTACATGCATGTCCGCATGGTAGCACCACTGGGCCCTTGAGCAGGTCGTAGCACATGGGGCACGAGCACGCCCTGCTCAGGGGCCCCAGCTCAGGCAGCTCCCTGTCCAACGCCTCCTCGTCCTCAGGGGCCATCACCGAGCATGTGTGGGGGCCCGCAGCCGCTGCGGATGGCGCTCAGCTGCGAAGCGTTTTAAACACATGGGTGTGTGGCGGGTGTGGGGAGGTGGAAAGATTTTGGCTGAAGCCAGGCACAGGTCTTTACAATAGCAGCCATGATCATCCCCTCCGACGAGGCTGGCAGGCAGCAGGTATGAGTAGACGCTGGGCCGCTCATTCGGTGGCACGCGAGCAGTGTCTGACACTGTTCTTCTCGTGCTGCCACAGTTTTTCGAGGCTGCGTGCCAGCAGGCGCAGATAGAGTATGAGGCGGATAACACCAACGCTCAGGCAAGTTGCGGGGGCGTGCGATGGGCGCCTGAGTGGCCCAAATGGAGTTTCATGCTTGAGGGCCCTCTTTTGCGCCTCGCAGGCGCTGGTGCGCTGGGGCGGCGCTCTGCTGGAGCTGGCCCACTTGAAGCAGGGTTTGGAGTCGACAGAGATGATTCACCAGGTGCGCGCAGGCTGTTTGGGCGGCGGGCCTGAGCTTGATCTGTTCCGCAGTGAGCTGACCCCGGCCCATGCGCGCCGTGCACAGTGCATTTCCAAGCTGCAAAAGTCTCTGGAAATCAACTCAGACCAAGCTGAGGCCAGCTGGTGCCTGGGCAATGCCTACACATCACTGGTGCGGGGCCTCGCATGGCAAGCGTTTGCCCATGCTTGCCATGTCCATGTAGCTGCTGGGCATTTTGACAGCCCGCATTTATATGGTACAGCTGTTAATGCCGGCATGGCCTGCGTCCTCAGGGTTTCCTGTGTTCTGACAAGCCCAAGGCGCTGGAGCAGTTCGACAAGGCAGCTGATTGCTTCAGGAAGTGCTTGAAGAAGGTGAGACTGCATGGGAGGTTGCTTTCAGGGCGCGCCCAAGCTGGGTTTGCGGAAGCCTGTTTCTTGGGCGTGCGAGTAAGGTGTGCACCAAATTCAGGTGTCCACTTACGTGCGGTTGTTGTGTGTGTGTGCATGTGCGCTGCAGGAGCCCAGCAGCGAGATGTACAAGAAGGCGCTTGAGATGTGTGACAAGGTGGGAACGCTTGGCTACCAGGCGATGACAGCTTGGTGCTCGCTGAGGTACACTCAACCCACTGCGCTTGGTCATTGCCTCGAAGCTCTGCTCTCTGTCTGGTGGCATCACGCTGACCTGAACTCTCGGGCCGTACGGCGAAGCGAAGTCATTCCATGTGTGCGCGCACACCTGCAGATCAACAATACGGCACAGCTTCTTTGAAGAGAGTGCTGCCGGTTCTGGATGGGAGAGGTGTATTTTGGATGTTGACTCCGTTGTGTGCCATTCTCCCCCGCCCACAGGCTCCCGAGTACTACGACGAGATCCAGGCACACATTCAGGCACAGAACATGGCAGCAGACTCGCAGTCAAAGCAGCCGTCAGTAGGGCCCAACGACTTCTGGTGGGACGTTGGTGGCTGGCTGCTGCTGGCAGGCGTCGTCACGGGGGCACTACTGCTCGCCAAGACAGGGCAAGCCAAGACAGCATGAGCTGCACAAGCTTCAACGCCAGCAGTGCAAAATGTAGCTTGCTGAATATGCTGTATCGCCTGTCTGGGCACAGGAGACGGCTTTGCTAACAGCAAATTGCCAAGCAACACCCCACCACTGTGCTGTCCCTGACTGTTAAGCACATTGTGTTCATGAGTGTTCACTTGACATCCATTACACAGCCACGCCATGAAACAAGTTCTGCATTGTTACCCCTGCACAAAACCCGTTTCAAAGCCTGTTGCAAACTCAAGGAGGCATTGTCATTTTTAGGGCATGAACATTCAAGTTGCAGTTTCTGTTCACAAGGCACAGCAGTGTGTCGGTGTTCACAGCGTATGCAGGTGTCACCGCTGCTGCTGATCCTGCATCTTGTTGAACTTTGAGGTGATATGCGCGAGGTGCTCCTCAAATGTCCCGTCAGCTGCAGGCAACAGGTTTGGGAGAGCACAAGATAAGCACACATAACGAGCGCACCACCTGGAACCCTTGAATCAAATGCTTCCCAAGGCACAGTTAACGAGCCATCTACACTGCTTACCAGGTGTGCCTGGCGCATTGCCTGATGCGTCTGAGGGTGGCTCTGCTCCCCTGGTCTTGGCTTCCTTCAGCTGCATGCTCTTGGTCAGCACAGTCGCCACCTCCATGGACAAGTCAGCCAGCTGCGTGTCTAGGGAGGCGGCGAAGGCTGTGGGCAGCCCCCGCAGCTGCCGGGCTATCTGCGATGGCAGGAAAGGCAGCTGATTTGGACAGCTGGCCTGCAAGCATTCAGCGGCGACGGCATCGCACTTGCACTGCAGCTCATGTGCCACTTTGGCGTCTTAGAGACTGTAACACGCTCCATCCATATGCCCGTTTGCGTACCCGGTCCATGCGCGTTTGAACGGCCTGGATGTGCTCGTCTACCGTCACAGCGTCCTCCAGCGGGGTAGGCAGCTTGCTGTCTCTGATGTGCCTTGCACCCGAGACGGGCAAACACTGTGGCGTGAATCTGAAGCTGAGTTCCACCACAAGCCAGGTCAGTAGGTGCCACAGCACTCCCACGCCCACACAGGCAGCGACAAAGACCCACAGGCCGCCCACGTCATGCAGCTGGATCTGCGCATACAAGCAGACTGGGTAAGTTGTGAGAGCATGTGCTGCGAAGCGGCAGCAGATACAGCAATGGCACATGACCCGCAACTCAAGCCTGCGCCTGTGTTGACTGCCACCTGACCTGTGTCTCGGCAATCATGTCGACCTGTTGGAAGGGACATGTACTCTTGATGCGAATGTACTTGTCTGCAAGCTCAGCCTGAAGGTGTCGGCATTGCAAGAGCAAGGGTCGATCATACTGTGTATCCTTTCTTGTCAGTGTAACCACCAGAAAAAACTTTCCCTGTCTTGAAAAGCATGTTGCAATCTTTTGCATCATGTTGCGTCGAGCGGTGGCTGCTGATATGCGCTGCATCCTCCACTGCACTCACCATGAACCCCTCATTCCACAGGGACAGCAGCACATGGTCAAAGTGTAGCACGTACGCCTCTGACACACTTGCGTTGAACACAAAGCCCTGGTTCATGGGCATCACCATCTCGCCCACCTGCAGCAGCAGTCAAGGCGGTGGCAGGGTTGACACCACACCCGCCTGCCTTGCAGCATGCCTAGATTGCATCAGAGTGCCCTCACCTCAAACAGGTCGCAGTTTAAGGAGGTGTAGTAGTCTGCAAAGGGAGCGTCGACTACCAGTGCAGCAACCTCTCCTGACCTGCACCAACACCAGGAGAACAGTCCAGCGTCAGATGCATTCAACCTGCACCTGTGAGCGAAATTTACCACCCTTTCTGGTGCCGCCAGCCTAGCAAACCTGGCTGAGCAAGCGGCCTGAGACCTACCGCAGCTGCCTAATCATTTCCTCTTCGTCGCTCTTTGTCATCCAAGGGAACAGGTGCACATTCTCAAGCTCAAAAGAGCTCAGCAGCTTCTGATCACCCTGAACACAGAGAAGCAAGGCAGCAACCAGCAGGGGCCACTTCAGTGAGGGTCCTTCAAACAATCATGCCACCTTCCGAGCTGCCGCAACCTGTGCACGTGTGCTCCTGCAGCTGCAGTTCCCAGCCCCCACGCTTCTGCGCCGCACCTCGTAGATGCCTACAGGCAGGCCAATGAGGTCATCCATTGACGACACCTCCGCCTTGAGGTTGTTGACTGTGATAAGCGCTGTGTATGAGCTGGTGTACATGCAGGCCAGAAGCAGCGCGGTGAAGGCAGTGCCCAGCACCACCACACGGCCCCCAGGGGTGGTGGGTGCAAGCTGGTGTATGCTGCGCAGCATCAGCCCTACCACAGACCACTGCACATTGGAGTACCTGAGAAGTAACAACACAAACACAGGGCTTTATGAACAGGTGGGGAGGGCACGCTAGCATGCATGCAACATGTTTGCATCCGGTCCCACGCCCCATTTACTCTGCTGTCAACGTGCCGTGCACCTACTTGTTCCACAGCCAGGTCAGCAAAGGGTCCGACATGCCGCTGCTCTGGTTGCCGCTGCCCCCTGGCTGCGCACAAGGCGACTCCAGCCACACCACTACCAAGGCCACCAGCACCGTGCAGCCGAACATGAGTAGCCAGGTGTTGTTGGAGAAGGGCTGGAGGAACGTCCAGATTGTGGTTGAGTTACTGCTGTGGATCACGATGCGGCGGCCTGACGCGTAGGTGGTGTAACTAAACCTGACCAGGGCTGCGGGGGGAAAGCAGAAGGCAAAGGAGAGACATAACTCACAGCGCTGTAATCTGATGACGAATGCGAGTGTAGGCCCTGAAGGCAGCTGCTGACAAGCTCTGACCCACACCAGTTGGCTCCCGCCCTGCACCCTGCGCCAACTTACAAAGCAGTATGCCCATGCTCTGCAGCTCCTGTGGCGTCACGGCATTAACCACAACGTCGCACAGCTCAAACCACTCCACTGCAGTGGGCGAGTGCGTCAGGCAGACAAAAGACCAGTTGCCAGGGGCCCATTCCAGGTGGCCCTGGCTGGCTAGTTCCTCGGCAACACGCTTGAATAGCTGCACATGCATGCGCGTACATGGTGTTAGCAGGGTTTGTCACGGTTACTTGCCATGCAGGGGCCCGCGTGCTGTGTGCGTGTTACCTCGAGCTCGTAACCAGTGTATCCTTGCACGCTGTTATTCGTGGGGCCGCATTCGTCCATAGACGTGTACGTCGAAGTGCACACACGGCGATGCGGCAGCGCAGCCAGGTCGGAGACGCTGTCGCCATGGGTCTGGCTCTTACCAGCGGCTATGAACGTCAGCAACGCTACCAGTACTACCAGCGCTGTTGGGCTTAAAGCCCGGCACATGCTGTGTGCCGTTGTATCCTATCTCCTGCAGCGTATGGCGCAGAAAGCGCCCATGCGCAGGACTGCCTGCAGCCACGCCAGCGCGTAGTGCTGTTTTGCAAGGGTGTTCCCTTGTGTGGGGTGCAAATGCAACGAAAATCTGTTCACTTCGAAGTATAAACTTGTAGGCCACGCCGTGCGCGGGTAATCTTGCCTGTGCACGGCTCAGGCCTCTGTGCGCAACAATCTTTTAATGATATGAGTTTAAACGTGCCTGCTTGATTAAAGATCTTGGGAACAACGTGAACACACCCCACTAGTAACAACCATGCATGCCTTGTGAGGTGATGCAGTGTTGTGTCCATGTGGATATGTAAGACAACTCAGCAGATATGGAATGCCTCAGGGTTAAGGTTTACATTGGGTCAGTCAGGACCTCATGGTTGAGAGGACTGAACAGTTCGGTGCGCTGACTGGAGCACCGTTCATCCACAATGAGGAGTCAAGAATGCTTGCTACGTTACACCACGGCAGTGCAGTGCCAGCATTCAATCATGCTGAGATGCAGCTATCCAATATGGAATGGGTAGTCAAATTGGGACAGCATACGAAGGGGGGCATCAGGGCTACTTGTCTGCATAATGCATGTGCAGAAAGCGGGAGTGTGGATGTATAAGATGTATGGATGAGGTGTACTGAGCAGGACATGTGTTTGCAGGGCACAGCTGCCTTGAAAAGCAGTACACATCTGGACCAAATGCCCATATTCACAACAGCTGCGTGTTCCGACGCCGCTGCATCATCCCACTCAGCTTGCTGCAACGACACTGAAGGTGAATGGCATGGCAAAGCTGTTCTTGGTCAACTTCGGTAATAAGCTCCCATGCTGTGCCTGCAGCATTGTGAGGTGAAAGCATGGCAACTTGGTAAAGAATCTTTTCAAGTAATTGCACTGGGCACTGCACCTAGGCCTTGCAGACGTCCTTGGCGTGGAATGGCTGTTGTCCACTCTCCCAAAGCCCCTCCCTACTGACGCCGCAGGCTCTTGCAGCTTTCTAAGCAGACTACGCTTCTTCCTTAACTCACGCACACGGGCGAAGTTCTTTCTTTATTTTTTTTCTTTCTTTCAGCTTTCTAAACCCTGGGTTGCTGACGCCTCTTCTTAGCTGGTGCTTGATCATCACTGCCAGCTCAGCCCTGAGCATGATCAGGCGCTGACCCATGGCCGCAGGCAACGTGCGCTGCATGCTTTCCAGAGACTCATCCAACTGCGCTTACAAGCAGACAAACAGCGCAGAGCCAGCATGGGCGATGGGGGTGTCAGTACGCACACGCTGACTGTAAGCGCCACACCCCGTGCTGAGCATGCGGTTTGGAGCCAGGAGAAATTGCCAGCTTGACTGCCCACCTTGTCCAGGCGCCTGCTGATGCCCATCAGCGCTTCGTCCATGGTCACAGAGTGTGCAAAGCTGAGTTGCGCATCCCCTGGAACCTTGGTCAGATGCCACTGAAGTGCACCACGCGCGCCCCTGCGCCAGAGGAGCGCTGCGCCTCATACCTATGGCGGAAGCAGCAGGTCAGGGGGCAGCATGCATGCAGCATTTGCGTTGGTACAGTGTGGAGAATCGTGAATGTCATGTGAAGGTGGTGATGTGATGTGTCTCAGTTCAACTCATGAAAGCAACCGACCTGTTGCTTGCTTTACCTGTGTCAGCTTTGACCCAGCAGGGATGGTCCCACCACCCTGCCCGAGGGTGCTCGAGTTGGGCAGTGCCCTACGTGCCCCCCGGATGGGCACCCTTTCCCTGTGCTGTGCCTGCGGTTGAGGAACTTACGTTGAACTAGTGTGTGCGCCTGATCGCAAGCCAAGGTTAGCAGGTGGCGTCCAGCTGAGGTATAGCTGCAGGTATAGCTGCACGCTTCACAGTAGCGTGGCTTGTGCTGGGTTGCAGACCGCAACTTGCGCTGATGCACCATGTTGCAGCCTCCCAAGTTGGAGAGTGTGTTCTAGATCCTTGAAGTTGGCCCTTCAGCGCTCACCAGAGCATGGCCTCCACGCAGCATGCTTGCAACAGCGAGGGCCAAAGACAGACAGAAACAGCTGCCGCTTTGATTGACAAGGCGAGCAGCTTCTGTGCCTTACTTGGCTTTCAAGACTTGTGCCCGGCACTTGGGTTATGTGTGTTTCCGCCGCGATGCAATTACTCACGCAGGCTTGAGCAGCCTGGTGAAGTGGTCCACACAGTGTGCCAATGCCCAAACCCTTCCACAAAAACGAAGAACCAAGCTAAAGTGAAAGCAGCAACGCGCGCTGTGGCCATGGTAGCGGATCCGTGCGGCCGCTTGCGGGGCTTGGTGCAGGAATGCCTCAGCGCTCGCATGCCCCGTGCTGCGGTGTTCTTTGCGGACAAGCTGCTGACGCTGTCGAAGGGCTCGCTGGCAGATACCTACCTGCTGGCTCAGGTGTTGTCATCGCCACAACAGCAGCGACTGCATGCATGCAGAGCGCTCCGGCTGTGCCACTTACCAGCCTTCTCATCCACCCCCGCAGTGCTTCTACGCGAGCAAGCAGTATCGCCGCGCCGTGGAGCTGCTGCGCAGAGAGGAGCTGCCTGACGCTGCGCTGCATTTCAAATGTTTGATGGCCCAGTGCCTGGTGGAGTGCGGCGAGTGGGAGGAGTGCCTATCAGTGCTGGGCAGCGGAGCGGGGGAGGAGCTGCGCCATGCTGACTTGGTGGGCCATGCAGCCATGCAAGCCACACCGTAGCATGCAGCCTTGCCATGCATGCCCAGTCAAGTTGCAACTTCTCTTGGCGCAACAGGACGAACAGCGCAGCTGTCACAAACTGGGCAGCAGCGTCAGCCCCCAAGCTGTGGTGTGGCTGCTGCGGGGACGTGCCCACGAAGCGCTGGAGGACAGGACGCGGGCTGCTGTCTGCTACCGCGAGGCGTTGCAGCAAGACCCCTACTGCTATGACGCCTTCAGGTGTGCGCTGGGGGACCATGCAGGCCCACATGGCTGGGGTGGTGAGAAGGCTATAGGCAGGTATGATGTGGCAGCTGCTGCTGCAAGCTTGTCAGTGGGCCGTGCTTGCCAGGACTGCAGCAAGCTGGCAAACGACAGTTGGTTTGTTTCACTTTGTGAAGCAAACACACACGTGATGCTCTTTGCTTGCAGTGCGTTGGTCAATGGCCACATGCTGAGCAATGAGGAGGAGGTGCAGCTCGTGGAGTCGCTGCAGGTTGCAGAGGGGGACGCATGGCTCAAGCTGCTGTACCGCTGCAACTGCAAGAAGGTGTGGCTCAGCAGTGGGACTGGAGACAAAGGCTAGTGTTGCGGCTGCAACGGAGCACTGAAAAGCTAGATCAGGGCCAGACAAGGGCTCAGGAACACCGCTGCGTCCTCAAATCCGGGCGGATGATGAGAGGTGCTGCTTGAGCGTTGAGGGGAATGGTGCTGGTGGGGCGTGAGCACAGCCCAGGCCATCCTTGTGGCAGCAACACGTCAACTGCAAGCTGCTTGTGCGACAGCCATGTTCATAATCTACACAACGATGCGCACTCACGTGCTCTTGATTGCTACTTGCACGCCGACAGTACCTGCAGCAATGTGTGGTGGAGGACATGCTTCAGTGTCTGGAAGCCCCAAGCGCTCAAGCGGACGCAGCGACTTCCCCACAGCTACCACAGCAGCAGCAGGCCGGGGACGCTGCAGGGCTGACGCCAGCCCACACCTTACACACATCTTGGACGCTGCTGCAGCAGGGAGACAGCCCAGTGGCTGCTGCAGGAGCTCTGGGTCGCAGCGGACATGTCGAGAGTGGCGAGGGCAAGGCAGCGGGGTCAGATGCAGGGGGGTTCATGGGCTTTAGCCTCAGCAGTGCAATGACAACCACACCCTCGCCGCTACAGGCAAGCAACGCAGCCCGCTTCAACCAGCAGCAGCAGCAGCAGCAGCAGGGCGGCAAGAGCGTGGGCTACAAGCCTCCGGGGGAGGACCTGGCAACAAAGCCTGGACCTGGCAGCAAGACAGGCAGGGCACGTGCACGGCGAGGCAGCAGGTACCGGCAGGGAGGGTGGCGATGGCGTCTGTCACAACTCAGGCTTTCAGAAAAATCAGACTCACGATTGAGAACCTTCTACGGTGTGCTGAGCTCCATCTTGGTAAAGTGTCACAGGCAGCGGGCAGGCACGCTTTGTCCATGCGCTGCACCTCCTCATGTGCAGCATACGCATCACACAGTACGCTGCTGTACCTCCCCACGTGCAGGGCGCAGCAGCCAGAGAGCATGGACGCAGATACGTCTGGCCTCCCATTCGGCAGCCCCATGCAGGGCGGCGCTCAGACACTCAGCGAGGAGCAGGGGTGTGAGCCACAGCCCAGCAGCAGCACAGGGCAGGGTGCAGGCGGGGGGCTGGGGGGCAACATCGACGTGCTAACATGCAGAGCGGACCTGCTGTTCACACGGTGCGCAAGGCCCTCAGGCCCACTCTAGCCCTGTGCACCTTGCAAACCCCTCCTCATTGACGACATGCCCTCACGTGCTCGTGACCATGGTGTGACCTGCGCCTCAACCCGCTGCCCCTTCCACTGGAGAGCACACAGAAAGTGCTGCACCTTCGACTCGTTTGCATGTGCCCCCTCGCCCCCTCTGCCTGGGCCACTCTCTCTTGCGCTCACACTTAAGCCCCCATCATGTCCGCTATGTTGCGCAGGTGTGCATACGAGGAGTGCTACCGCGTAAGCAGCTCTGTCCTGCAGCGTGACCCCTTCGCGCTGCAGTGCCTGCACCTGCACCTGGGGGCTGCGCTGCAGCTGGGCAGGAAGAGTGACCTGTTCATGCTGGGGCACAGGCTGACAGAGGAGCACCCAGATCAGGTGGGGGGAGGAGAGCACCCAGATCAAGTTGGGGGGGAGAGCAGCCAGATCAGGTTGGGGGTACTGCATGGTAGGAAGGATCAGCGGTCATCAGCAGGAGGGTTGGTGACGAAGGGCAGGGCCAATGGGTGGGTAAGAGGGAAGGGTTGATGGGTCAAAGGGAAGGGCCAACATGCGGTGATTTATGGTGGTTATTTGGTTTGTCAGCATGCCACCGCCCCCTCGTTCCGCAACTTCCTGCCAGCCTGCAGTCAGCTGTTCGTTGCTGACGGACAGGTCTCCCCCCTGCTCACCCAACACCTTTTTGAACCTGCTGCCCCCCCCCTCCCGGCCAAGGCGGTTTCGTGGTATGCCGTTGGCTGCTACTACATGGCCACCCGCCAGTTTGACCAGGCGCGCCGCTTCTTTGGCAAGGCAACGGCGCTAGAGCCCAGCTTCGCACCCGCCTGGCTAGGGTATGGCCACGCCTTTGCAGCACAGGACGAGAGGGACCAGGTGAGAGGCATGTGGGGTGGAGGAAGGGGGTAGGGGGCAGTGAAATGAGGCTGCAGGTGCCGCACCAGCATTAGCATCAGCAAGTGTAAACATGTGCATGTTAGCTGGGAGGCCTTGGCCTTGCTGATGGCATATATTGCATAGAGCAGGTGCAACGTCATGGCAACATCAAGCTTTTACGCTGATCTGCCACCAAGCAATGCAGCTACGTGCTCCTGCAACTCTTGCCTGCTCTTTCAACCACAAGCCATGCTGGCGCTAACGTCTGCCCTTGAAGCCCCCCTCTCCCCCACCTAACGTTGTCTCTCCCTCACCCCCTTTCCTCCCCTGCTTGTTCCCATTGTCTCTCCCCCCTTAGGCCATGGCCGCCTACCGCACCGCCACCCGCCTGTTCCCAGGCCTGCACGCGCCTGTGCTCGGCATGGGGGTGGAGTACAGCCAGATGAACAACCTGCAGGCAAGGACACAGGGTGTGCCGTATGCAGTCTCAGCTTGGGATTGTGTGAGAGTGTGGGGTGCGGGTGTGTGGAAGGTCAGTTGCAACAATGACAAGCAGGCAGGCCGGTGGCTGACGGATGGACGTGTGAGTGCAAGATGGGTGTTCACCGCTGCGTAGCTTAGCCATAAGCGCCTTGACGTGTTACAGCAATGTTGAGACTGCCTCAGCAGAGTTGACAGTGGTTACACACTGCCCTAGCTCCACTTCCCCCCTCTTTTCTCCCCCCCCCCTTCCCACGCTGCTGACTTCAATTCCTGAACCCCCCCCCGGGTCCCCCCCGCCTGCCCTGCAGCTTGCAGAGCGTACGCTGCTGACGGCTTTCAACATGTGCAAGTCAGACCCCACAGTGTCACACGAGATGGGGGTGGTGCACTACAAAAACGGCATGCGACCAGAGGGCTGCTCATTGGGGAGGGAGGGGATGGAGAAGCTGTTTTTCCAGACGGGGTTGGAAGGCTGATTTTGTGGGGGATGGGGAGGCTGATTCATGTTGTCTTGTAGGGGGGATGGGGAAGCGCAACACAGCACGTTTGCTCTGCTACTGTGTGTGTGTGCAGCTGCAGCTCTGCGTCACATAGCCTACTTGAGGCTGACTTGGTCACAGCTCTTGAAGGACAGAGGATTGTAAAGAGGAGAGGGTGCAGCAGAGCATTAGGGCTCCAACAACCTAACCACCCCCTCATGCATGCCCCGTAGCCTCACCCTGCTTCCCCACCCACCCCCGACAGGTATGCGGCTGCCTTCACAGGGCTGGACAACTCCCTGCGCATGCTGCCGGGGAGCGACTCCTGCCCTGAGGCTGAGGCCACACTGCTGCTCATGGGGCACTGCATGCGCAAGATGAGGGAGAACGAGCAGGCGCTCAACTGCGACCAGAGGTGGGGGGAAGGGGGCAGGGGAGCTGGTGGGGGAAGGATGTACATGGTGGTGGTCAACTGTTGTCAGACGTCAGCGAAGGGGGTGCCAGGGGGAAGTGGATGGAGAGAATATTTGCAGGTGCTTGACTGTCACCAGAGCTGTGGGGAACGGGGGCAGGGAAAATGGGCAGAGATAGGAGTAACGGAGGTGATGGGAACGGGAGGCAGATAGGAATGGGCAGAGGGAGGGCATGCGGGCACTGAACCGCTACCAGAGGTGACGGTGCAGGAAATATTTGGCAGAGTGATCAGAGCTATTGTCCTCTCACCTATTCGCATATGCTGCCCGCCCAAAGCATCCTGCCCCCTTCCCCTGACCTTTTAGATACCCCA
>JAWZTI010000700.1:0-22267 GCA_039880955.1 Chlamydomonas urium
GGTGGGGGAGGGAGATGGCAATAAGGCGCACACTTAGAAGCACTCCCAGTTTTTGAACTCGGCCTCAACACCTCTCCTCGCCCCCCCACCTCCTTCGCCTTTGGTTGCTGTTGCAGGCGCAAGAAGGTGCAGAAGGACCTGAACGAGGCGCAGGGGCAGCTCATGCGCTTCACGGATGGGGACGACGGCTGGTAGAGTGGCAGGGAGGGGCGTAGTGGGTCAGGGAAGGGAGACGGAGGAAGAGGGAGGACAAGTGAGGGGGACAGGGAAGGGTTGAAGGAGGGCGAACTGGGGGGGGGGATGCAGCCGGTAGCGGGCTGCAAGTAGCGCGCAAACCGTAGCTGAAGGGCGGAAATCCAACGGCCACCCCCCTCCGCCCCTGTTTCAGCAGCGGACAACTGCCTGACCTCACTGAGCTGAGCCGGGGTAGGGATGTCCCTGCCATCATGGTGTTAACATACGTAGACTAGCATGCTTCATCCAGGCACGTCCGCTTAGGCAGAGGGGCATTGGTGATGGGCCACAGCAGCGTGCAGTGAAGCCACAGCTGCAAAGAAACGAACGGCCGCATGTGGCCACTACATAGTTCACACCAGGTGGTGCTGCACTGCAATTCATGGCAGAGCAGGCGCTTGCCGCTCTACAGAGGAGCCTGCGCAACCATATGGCCTTCAACTTGCAGGTTGTGAACGAGTGCTTACAGCTGACATGCCTTTCTCTTTTTTCTTGCTTAAAACTAGCTTTTGCTTGCTTCAACTCAGGCGCTCACCAACGCCTCTGACTTGGTATATGAAGCTTGTAAGCTCATTCGTTTGTTACAAGGTTGTCCCATCCAAGCTTTAAAGCAAGGCACCTGCCAGCTCTAGCAACGCCAGACTGGCGTCACGGATTGCTACTTAGCAAGCGCCTAGCAAGGAAACAGGCCGCAGCACTCGCCCGATATCGCAGGTTGTCATTCAAGACTCAGCAAGACGCTTGGCCTTTGAAAATCAAAGTTTGAATGGCTGTACAGGCACTCATTTGATCCCAGCGCCGTCTACCCGTGTTGCAGCAGATGCCTCAAGATTCACTCCAAGGCATGCGCAGCTCCCAATCAGCTGTACAGGGCGGAGCGGCACAGCTGCACACTCATTCCGCCCTGGCACCCTCAATCGGCGTTGCAGCGGCCCCCTAGAGATCCCCTTCAAGCCCCGGCTCCCTGCCACGTGATTGCAGCAGGTAGCAGTGCCCCGATTGCGAGTAGGTGGCCACGACGTCGCAGGGTCTGCCCAGCCATCGGGAGCCGTCTGCACATGCGACGCCCAGCCAGCGAGAGTCGGAACGAAAGGACATGCCTGGGGGAGGGGGAGAGAGGGGGGCAGGCAATGAGTGGGGAGATGAGGAACAGCTAGGCACCAAGGGGAGTGCCATTTGCAAGGGGATGTGGAAAGTGAAGGCGAGGGGGGAGGTGATGGGTGAGGGAATCCGAACAAGGGAGGGCAGGGTGGGGAAGACGGGGGAAGGGGTTCTGGTGTGATATGCATGGCTTTACTGTTCATTGGTTGCCTGTCCAGCTGCGCCTGCGCTGTACATGGATGGTGGTCCTGCAGCGGCTCGTTGCCACACACACAGCACTGCAGGGCCGAGTGAGAATGGGCTCCATGGGTAGGAACCAGACCATTTTCATCACACAGGCAGCACTCTTCTTTCCCTCGCCTCCTCCCCGTCCCCCTCACCTCCCCCCCCCTCGATGTCACACCCCTTCCCACACCTTCCCTCAAAACTACCCACCCACACCGCCCCCCCCTCCAGTCCCCTCCATCTGCCCTTCATCCCCCTGGCCCTCACCTAGCGTGCCCGGCTTATGTGCCGCCGGGTGCACCTTCACGCCAGGTGCTACCCCACCCTCCTCAGGCACCAGGGACGGAGGAGCTGCAACGCCCGCCGCTGCCCCCACCCCCACCCCCATCGCCGCCGCCCCCGCCGTTGCCGTTGCCGCCGTCACTGGCCCAATGCCGGATATGCCCGCAGGTCCAACCGCGCGGCCGTGCCCCGCCCCCGTAGCGCTGTTGAGGTTGCCGACGCTGGTGGTGACGTTGCCGTCCCAGCGCCCGCAGATGCACTCGTAGTCCAGACCAGCGGCATAGCAGTATCTTGGAGGAAGGGTCGAGGCAAGGGGGAATGGATGAGGGGGGGAGCAAAGGGATGAGGGACAATTTGAAAGAAGGGTCGAGAGAAGGGTTTAGGGTTTAGGGTTGAGAAACAGGTCGGCAGCATCGCCCGGACGCATACAGTGGGTTGAGAGTTGCCGCCAGGCTCACAACAAATGGATCGCCCCAATATGATTACAAAAGGCGTACCATGAGAGCGCTGCAGGCAGTAAATCGCATACTTCACCCCTACCTGCCGATTGTGCAACGCATCCGACCTGTCCATAAGCGCCGCCAGCCACTTGGGCAGCATCTTCCACTTCAAGCCTGCCCCCTGGCTCCCCCTCCCCACACCCCACCCGGCAAGCTCACCTAGGGTTGACATGGGAGCTCTGCAGGTAGTGGATCGCATACTTGACCGCCGCCTGCCACTTGTGCAGCATCTTCCATTTGCGCGGCTCCAGCAGCACCACCGCTCGCTCCTCGCCCGCACACGCAAGCAGACCATCCCCGGGGGTGGAGGCCCAGGCAAGGGCGTTCAGGGAGTCACCTGAAGGGCCAGGGCACAGCTGCTGCACCAGCCCACCCTTTTCGCCCTGTAAAGGTGAGGGGAGAATCGAAAAACGTTGCGGTGGCCATGAACCAGTTTGAGCAGCAGTCGTTTCCAGGGGGTGGATGCCCAGGGGGTGGAGGCAAGGGCGAACAGGAAGTCCCCTCCTCTCCCACAGCGACACCTCTCCTGATTTTCTGGCCCCTGTGTCCCACACACTCACCTGCCGCACATCCCACAACGCCACTTGCCTCCCCTACCCCACGCCGCCTTGTCCCTCCTGCCCACTCGCGCATGTGCCCCACCCACCTGCCGAACATCCCACAGCGTGACCCTGCTCTCCTCCGCCACCGCCAGCAGCCTCCCCAGCGGCCCGCCCCCACCGCCCGGCGACGGCACCCACGCCACCGCCGTCGGGTGGCCCATCGTGTGGAAGCTGCGCAGCAGCTGCCCGTCCCTGTAAGCAACCGCCACCTTGGACAGGCGCAGCGCCGATGCTGCCAGCAAGCCCCCGGAGCTCCCCCCTTGGGGGTAGGCCAACGACAGCCCCGCCCAGCCAGCCTCGGGGTTGCCCAGCCGGGGCGGCGGGGCCAGGGCCATCGCTTGAGTGGCGGAGGAGAAGGTGCTACCGCTTGTGCCCGCACCTGTAGGCCCTGCGCCTTCTTCTGTGCCTGCGCTGCTGCTGTCTGGAGCTGTACTAGTTGTGGAGGTCGGCAACTTGTGCAGGTGCACTCGGCCGTAGCTGTCAACGCTTCCCAACCAGTCGTGCCCTGCCGCCCCTGCGAATGCCATGCCGACCAATATGCAGCACCAGCATGACATCAGAGGGAGGCATGTCTGCCCCAGATCTAGATCTGTCCCTCGCTCCGCTGTGTGTGCGCAGCAACTCTCCAACCCTGGACACAGCCCCTGCCCCTGTTTGACCTTTGCCTTGTGAGAGCAACAACCGACCCTCTAAGCAGCCCATGCTCCTGTTCGACCTGTGGACGTTGTAAGTTCAGCAACCAACCCTCTGAGCAGGCCCTGCCCCTGTTTGACCTGTGGACGTTGTAAGAGCAGCAACCAACCCCTCAAACTTTTGAACACAGCCCCTGCCCTTGTGTGTCTTCGAGTTACTAACTTGTACCTTGTGAGAGCAGCAACTGACCCTGTGAGCAGCCCCTGCCCCTGTGGAACCTTCACCTTGTGAGAGCAGCAACTGGCCCTCTGAGCAGCCCCTGCCCCTGTGGAACCTTCACCTTGTGAAAGCAGCAAACAACCCCTTTGACCTTTGGACACAGCCCCTGCCCCTGCTTGAAGGTGAAGATACTAATTTGTACCTTGTAAGGGTAGCAACCCTCAGACCCTCAGCACAGCCCCTGTACCTTGTGAGGGCAGCAACGCCACTGACTGTAGCTCGGCCCTGCCCTGATGTACTAGCGCTGTCTCCATTGCCTGCAAAGCGCCACAGGCAGGACGAGGATGGGAAGGGGAGGGTGGAAGGGTGGGTTGCAGGAGGATGGGTTGTAGGTGTCATGAAGTACTGTCAAGAACTCCACAACCCTCACACTAGCGTCGCAGCTGTCAGGCAGGGGAGGGCGAAGATGGCAAGGGCGGGTAAGGGTACACGACAGGGAAGACAGGCTGAGGGGGGGGAAGGTGCGGGGCGGGGAAGGGGAGCCATCAGCGGCAGCGCGACTGCAGCCTCAACGCAGCAACTGCAAGCTGCAGCCATGCCACAGCTACGCAATGCCGCAGTGGGGATGCAACACAAAGAAAACAAACCTGCGCCACACCAATGCCTCCTCCCACTATGCCAGCACATCCTGCCATCACGCCAACATCTCCTCCCACCATACCAGCACATCCCACTATGCCACATGTCTTGAGGCGCATCAATACCCACCTGGGCCGCATCTGGGATGAGCACTCTCTCTTTACCAAACTCCGCCCGCTCCTCTGCCTGTAGGGGCAGGGCCACCCGGTACAGGCGCGTGCCATGCGCAAAGAAAGCCTCGCACTCCGCGCCAAGCACCTATTTTGGGGCCACAGGCAGCCACAGGGAAACACTGTGCTCAGTGCATGTGCTGCGTCAAACTGAATGAGATGGGACCATCACTACGAGTCCATGAGCAGAAAATGCAGCCATTGCAATTGACCTCCGTGATTGCCTGCCTGCAACAGCTGCTGAACACCTTTGACACATTCAGACTCCCAGTGAGTTCATGCATGTACCCATGCTGCGATGGGCCTTGCCAGTGGCGCGGCTACCTGCTGCATGCATGTACATGGACTGCGCACCCGTGCTGCGATGCGCGATGCGCCGATGGCTGCTGGCGAAGGCTCCGACTGCAGGTCTGTCTTGAATTTGCCAAGTTGCGCTGGGTGCAGCTCGAGCTGCTCTTCCCGGCCTGGGGGCTGCAGCCGCTGGCGCTTGACCTGTGGGTTTGGCGATGAAGCCATAGCTGGGTGCGAGCTGCGATGAGCAGGTGATTGCGCAGCTTGCGCGGGGCTGCGCTGTGCTAAATTTGGTGTGGCAAATTTAGAAACCCCCAAAAGGCCACCAGGCAATGCGATCCAGCACGCAACATTTGCTTGCTTTATGGCTGCGCGTGTTATCGACTATATGCATCGCAGCAAAGTCGTGTTTCAAGCCCCTTTTACCGGGTCACTCGGGTGCCAAGACCCTTGCCTGTGAGTGACGGACACAGTCGCACGATGACCCGGCACCGGCTATGCTCACCAACACCATATAAGCCCATCGCCCCCGCCCAACTCCACCACCGACCATCCCTCGCGCGATTGCCTGGAATCCATCCGACAGTAAACTCACCATGTCGGGCAACCAAGCTGTGCCACTGGCACCCACTGTGCTCTTGCTCATGCTGCTGGCTGTAGGCGCCCAAGCAGGTGCGCTGGGCCGCATGACTCAAGCACAGTCCTGCCACCTACCCTGCTGTTGCTGCTGCCAGGTTGCTGCTGCAGCATCACAGCATCAGAATCACCTGCTGAGCTCGACGTCCAGTGTTGCACGACTCGCCTGTCATGATGGTCATGGCAGACCACCCTATGCATACAGCTGGCCCCGTCATGGCCCCTCAGCCCCCCACCCGCCCTGCCATGCAACTCATTTCCTCTTGCAGCGGGAGAGTGTGGTGCAGGCTATGGCCGTTGCGCCTCTTCTATGTGCTGCTCTCAGTGGGGCTACTGCGGCACAACATCCGCGTACTGTGGTCCGGGCTGCCAGGCAGCATGGGGGCGGTGCGGCTCATCACCCACACCCACCCCTCGCCCAACACCAACACCCATTCCACGACCCACGCCCAAGCCCAGCTCGTCCAGCACCGGCGCGTTCCTACCTTCAGGCCTGACCTCATACAACATCATGTCAAGTGACAACACCAGCCCTGGAGCCCTGGCTGAGTACCAGGTGAGCGCTGCAACGTCAACACGTGATTGTGCACCTAGTGCATTCAGTGGACACACAACCTGTGTGTAGGCTGACAGCTGTGGTAATCAAGCCTACCTGTACCTATGGCACAAGTGCACAATACAACACGCATTGTCCCTTTCACATGGTCACCCCCAGAAGGGCAGGAGTTGTGCTTTTGCTTTTAGGATGTGTGCTGCCCGGTAGGCACAAACAGGACACCTTGAAAAAAGCGGCCTGCAGCAGTAACATCCCTATGTTGCAAGGCTAGCAAAGACAGCCTGCCCTTGCTTGTCACCTTGTGCCACTCCCCATCAACCTCACAGCCTCCGCTGAGTTGCCTTGCCTTCCTAGATTGGCCCCCGTCCCCAACCGCACCTATGTACTCTGTCCTGTCCACAGGTTGGCGCCAACTTTGTTCGCGGTGTCAACGTCGTCGCTGTGCACCAGCGCGACTGGGCCGCGTACAAGTACTCAGTGGTAAGTCTGGTCCCTCTCGCCCCCGCCTGTGTGCCTTGCAAGTGTTGACACTAGAAAATTTCAGTTCAGAGAGTGCCAAAGGAATTTATGCCCAGCGCAACCTCCAAGACTAGTCGCGAGTCTCCTTTCCTTCTGGCCTATCACTGCTATCACCCAATGGGGCTGACAACTCACCCGGCTAAGTCACATATGCCGCTCAGCTGAGCGCTTCAGTGTCTTGCATTGGCAACCACAGAAACAACTCCGTTCACGCTGTCGCTCGCTTGCGCTGTCTCTCTGCAGCCACCAGCAGAGAGACAGCCAGCAAGCTTGCCTCCCCTTCCACCACTCTCCCAATGTGTGATGCCTGAAGCGTGATGTTTGCTTCCTCATGTGTTGCTGTCAGGTGGAGATTAGCTACCAGGGCCGCAGCGGGCTGTTCCAAGTGTGGGACTACTGTGCAGACTCGGACTGCGACGGGTGCTGCACCCAGAACATGCAGGGCACAAACTTCCTGCTGGACATAGACTCTTCCGCAGCCAAGCGAGTGTTCAACATCAACAATGCAGAGAACACGCTGTACGGAAAGGCGGCGTTCAGGCGTGTGGGGACTGTGAACCCAGCCACTGTGTGCAGACAGTATGGTTGCTCATAAGCAGGGCTGGCACATACCCTGTGCGGTTTGAAGGGCAGCAGCCTGACAGTTTATAGTCTTTCGTTCAACGGATGTGCTGCCAAGGACTGGAGTGCATACCTTGTAGCACATTTGATCTGTGATTTATGGCCATTCTGTTGAATCTTGGAACATCCCTGCATGAACTTAACTGTTGGTGATTTCTTCTGCCAGGCTGCAGCGCACAACAAAAACATTACTTCCCAGCACCTGTTGGGGCCACAGGCAGCCACAGGGAAACACTGAGCTCATGAGCGCACAACAAAAACATAACTTCGTGCATGCACTGCTGCAATCATCATGTAAGTGTGCTGGCCACTGGAAGGAGAGTCATATGTGCAGCAAAGCTTGCGCAGGCGGAGTGTCCGACGCTGAGGAAGAATGGAAAGAATACAGGCCACCACCGCAGGGCTTTACCCAGAATCACAGCACTTCTTCCTCAGCGACTGCTCAGACCCCCCTGGCTCATGCGGTTGGCTCAGGTCTATTGCCTTGCCTGCAGCCAGTGGCTGGGCATTGCGGTACAGCACATCCGAGTGGTCTGGCCTGCTGCCCTCGCGGATGGCTGCAGCCATCATTTGAAATGCCTTCTCGATGTGCTTGCCATCCTTTGCGCTTGCCTCCAGGAAAGGGATCCCTATCGACTTGGCATACTCCTGTGTGGTCAAAGGAGGCAGCAAGTAACAAGCATAGAGCGTTGAGGAGAAGCCCACAGGCAAAGTGGGACAGAGAGCGGTGGTGGTGTGTGGGGGCTGACTTGCCTGCAAACAATGCCTTCCATAACGCCATTCTGTTGTATGGCATGCAACTGGCCATAATGTAACCAACCACAGCTGCTGGCGCTTTGCCCTGTCCCCATTGCGCCCCACCTGTGCCTCCTCAAATGGCACCGCTCTCTTGCTGGGTGCAAGGTCCGACTTGTTGCCAACCAGCAGCTTCAGAACTTCCTGCCTGATGACCTGCTTTGACGCCAGGTGCTCAATCCAATAACTCTTCAGGCTGTCGTAAGAGGTGCGGTCGGTGATGTCGTAGGCATAGATGACGCCGTGCAAGCCCCTGAAGAACGTCTGGACCAGCGACCTGTACCGCTCTGACCCTGCAGGGTCCCAGATCTCCATCTTGATGACCTTGCCAGCATCCTGGATGATCTTATATCTCTGCAGCGCGTGTATTCAGGATGTACAAGGTGGGCGGACGTGAGTTACACTTGCAGCGCACTCATCCGCTATGGCTATGGCTGCTCGCCAGCCTCCCCTGTAAGCTCATCCGTCTGACCTCCGTGTACTGCCTCCTGCTGTACAGCCTGACCTGTCCCTCACTCAGACATGCGTACGTAAGGCATGCACGCCCCTTTCCTGGCCCTCATGGGCGGTGAATCCTGCCAAGCCCTGCTGCCTGATACCCTCCCCTGTGCTGCTCAGGACCCCAAAATCAGGTTACCCACAAAGTCTATGCCAATGGTAGAGATGGTGTTCTCGTTGAAGACATCATCCTGCATTTGCAGCGGCAGCTACTACCTGTCACGGAACATGGCCACAGTGCAGCACATGCACATTGCAGGTTGGGCATGGGCACTCACAGCAAACCTCTGGATGATGCATGTCTTGCCCACTCCGGCATCTCCGATGACGCACAGCTTGTAGGCGAGATCGTAGGCTTGCATGGTCATACGCTCGGAACTCCCCACCCCTCTATCTCTGCATTCGCTTCAGCCAATTGCTGTGGGGCAGTGGGCTACCAAAGTTGCATCGTGCGTGTCCCCGGAGCCGCGGAATCGCTGTCCATTGCGAAGGTGCAGCGGTGTGGAGTCTTCACACGTTGCAAACAAGAGGTGGCAGCGCACTGAGCAATCTTGGCACTAGGCTGCAAAACATGTGCCTTTATGTGCTCTCAAAACCAGTCAAGAAATATGAATTGCCAAAGCGGTGCGTCGTCGTGAGTCGGTCAAAGTCAATCACAGGTCGCTGCCAGCTTTCTTGGCGCCGAACAGCATGGTGTCCTGCACAGTCAATAGCCAGCGGCCCAAGATAGCCGTCAGCGCAGGACCAATATTACTTGCAACCTAGCGTCGCACCAACAATCAATTTCCCTTTCCCCGCCCAGCACTCATACACAAAAGCGTACCTGCTTGAATGGCATGAAGCACATGCACCAGACAGCTGACAGGGAGAAGTACACCAGCAGGATGAAGGCACCATAGCCGCAAGCCTTCTCTGTGAAGCGCTTGGAGCTCACAGCCTGCGTCGCAGCGTCACCAGGCCAGCTGCTTGTGGTGGAGGACGAGACGACAGCGGAGGTGTCGGATGCAGCCTCAGCTGTGCAGCAACGGGACAGAAGCAAGCATCAACAACAATGTGCGCAAGACAAACAAACAAATGAAGATTGCCTATCACCCACATGCAGACTAAACTGGTGGGCAGATGAATGTCAAGGCAGGCGACAGCCCCGCATCAATGATCACTCACCCAGCTTCCTTCGTGCATCCTGCTTCCAGCCCATGATGTCTGCCACCGTCGTCTTGGCAGTGGGTGCGCGTGTGCCAGCCACCTGGAACAACACAAAACACCAGCTCAGCCAGTGTACATCTGCAATTGCAGCTCTTACAACCACATCACGTTACACGTCACCCGTGCGCAGCAGCACGCCCTTGCCCAGAATGCTCGCCAGCCAGCCTCCCCAATGCCGGACCTGGTAAGTGATGTCCCCACCGTACTTGGACTCCAGCTGCATGACACTCCACTGCAGCATGCTCTTGACTGCCTCCCGAGCTGCTGCAGTCTTGCTGGAGTCTGAGCCGTACTCAGCCTCCAGTGCCTGCAGGCCAACCAGGGTGGCCTCCAGCATGTGCACATCCTGCAGCAGGCAACCGCATATTTGATTTAGAAACTTGACACCACCTCATCAGCCCCAACAGCACAGCTGATGGCAACTGTTCTTGCCTTTCACCCCATGTCCGACAGGCACCCACCTCATTGTCGTCAGGACGCTCCTGCTGTGCCTTCAACCCGCTGTACAAGCTGGCCAGCTCAGCAGCAAATACCTTGTCCGCCAGCTTGCTCAGGTCCAGGCTGTCACCAGAGCCGAGCGTCAGCGTGGAGTCCGAGTGGCGGGCATTGATGCAGCCAGCTGTTGCATGCATGTGCTCATTGATGCAGTTGCCGGTGCACGCCTGCGTTCAGCATCAGAACATTGGCAAGGCACATGAACATTATGCCCAACAGCACATGCATGCACCGGCAGCGGCCCAAGGACAATACCAGTAAGCTGCTCGCACCTGCAGGCCCTTGTAGTCCAGCATGGTGACCGAGACCTCAGGGTTGGCATAGGCCAGAGAGGCCAGGGTCTGCACTGCCACATCCTGACTCGACTCAGGCAGGTCGATCTGTGAGGCTACTCGGTCGCCGAAAAGCTGCGCCAGCTCGCCTGCGCGTAGCGGTGCAGCACGCAAAGTTCCATCCTGCCCCACCCCAGCTCCACATGCATGCTCCATGCAGCTCCACCTCTTTCGACAGGCAGAGGTCCGCACCTGAGGAGAGGCCTGCGACGGTGAACGCCATGTGCGCACGTGGCTTCTTCAGCGGGCTGGGCTTCACCAGCACCTCCACCTGCACAACAGGTTCGATCGTTCGGCAGCCAACAAATGCCGTCAATCGCGCACAAGCGTTCCATGCATGCTGCATGCCCTCATGGCCTCGCCCCTAGCTTACCACCCTGGAGTCCTCGTCGTCCAGTTGGCTGGGTGGCATCAAGCCGGACAGCGCAGACAGCACCGCTGCCAGGCTGCTACCATCCGAGCGCAGCTCTACCGGTTGCTGTCCCGGATGCAAGTAGCTGTTCGTGGCGGCATCGATGAGCAGAATGCTCTGCTGCGCACAAGTGCTGCCCACCAACAGCAGCAGGACACCCAGCAGCAGCGACTGCATCTTGACGATGCTCGTTGCGCGACGCATGCGCCTCCTGTTGATGAGGAGCCAGGGGGGAAAGTTTTCGGTGTGAACACTTCACACCCCCCCCACACACACACACTGGTTGACCGCCTGGCTGTTGCCTAGTGCGCGCGACACCCTACCTGTCCACAGGAGCCAGGCGCGCCCGTCATCGGTCTGGAAACAGCAACTCGTTTTTAAATCCAACGTTGAACGAGTGCGCCTGCGGCCATGGTGTTTTCATGTTGCTTTGCGCCCACTGTATCCGGCGTGCCTGAGGTGCGAATGCGGCAAGGCCGTGGCCAGTCGTGTACAGACATGGACGACATGCCACGGAATATGGGATGTCGTGTCTGTGCACAGGGGCCGCCAGAGACGTGGAGCAAGGCGGATGTGAAGCAGTGGTTCAAGCACGAAGGGCTGCAGTACACGGCTGCGACCGCTGTGGACGGCAAGGTGAGAGGGCGCAGTGATAGCACCAGCGCAAAATGGGGTTGACCATGCCGCGTGGCCCCGACAGCTGAGCGGAAGTCCCCCCGCCCGCCCCCCTGATTGTTGCACTGTGAGCGCAGACGCTGGTGGAGACCAGCCCCGCGCAATGGCAGAGCACGCTGGGTCCCAAGTCGTCGGTGCTAGTGAAGGCCATCAATGGCCTCAAGGTCAAGCATGGTGCCCCCATGCAGCCCAGCACGCCTGCACCAGCACAGGTATGCCATGATTCCCAGCACCTATCTGCAACAAGCAGACCACACCTGTCGCCCTGCACCAAGCAAATGACGCCTGCCTTGATGTGATGTTTGCGATTGCTCTCTTTGCCCAAGGTGCCGCAGTTGAGGGATGACACTGTCGCTGCCCCGGAGGAGCAGTATGAGCTGGAGCTGACTGACCGCCTGACGTGCGAGTCCGATGTCAACTATGCCTCTGCCCTGCGTCTGGGGGGCCAGGAGTCTGCTGGAAAGGTGTGAAGCTTGCTGGGGGGGGGGTAAGCAAACGCACTTTTGCAACTGGGCGTCGCAGGCCTGGCACAGGCATGTACTTGCACACCGAGCCTTGACCCTTCCATCTGTCACCATCATTGCAGGAACCTTTTGGCGACCACCCAAGTGGGGAGGACATCACTGACGTTGACACTGGCCCTGACATGGGTAGGCATGGCTAGGGCTTCTCGCATCGCAGCATGTGCGTTACTGGGGGGAGAACTGACTGTCGTTGCCTGTTGGATGTGCAGGCGCCCTACGCAAGGTGTGGGAGGCATTCAGCTCTTTCGGCTTCCCCGAGATCCAGCCCGGCATGGACAGCTCCCGCATGATGAAGCTGGCGCGTGAATGTGGGCTGCTGGACAACAAATGCACATCGGTCGATGTCGACCTCTTCTTCATCAAGGTAACCCTTGAATCTATTGTTCTGTGGCCACATGGCCCTAAAACGAATTTCCATTTTGCAGCTGTCGGATTATGGTGAGGGCGTTTCATTGCTACCTGTTGGTTGTTGGGTTGGCTGCTGCAGGCCAAGCCCGTCAAACGCCGTATCAGCTTTGAGCAGTTCCTGGACGTCATCGCCGCCTGCGCCGACAAGAAGGGCGTGGAGACACGAGACCTGCTGCATATCATCCTCAACAAGGGTGGCCCCGAGTCATCTGGCGCCAAGGCCCAGAGCGTGCGCCTGTATGACGACAAGGTGTGCAGCGCGTTCCAACCGAGGGACAGAGCGCCTCAGCGTTTGCCATACGTTGTTCCACCTCTTCTCCCCCCTCAAAAGCGCTTTGCTTGTCACTCAGCCTGCTACCTTGTTTCGAAATCTTGTGCACAGTGCAACAGCCTGACAGGATGGGAGCAGCACAGCATGCAACACAGTGTTTGATGTTGCAATGGATACAGGCATACTACTAAAACACGCTGGAGTTATGCTGATGGTCCTGTCGGTGCCATGCTGCTGTCCTGTGCAGAGCCTGTACACCGGTGTCGCAAAGCAGGGTGGCCCCACCACTGTGGAGGAGCCGCATGACCTGGCCACCATCCTGGACCGTGGATCCCGCAGGTCCACCGGCAACAAGCACCCGTCGGCCAGCAAGTCAGTACTGCTGCCAAAGAGGCCGCTGCTTGCAGCAAGCTGACCCAATCAGAACAGCACTTGTACTTGGGACCAGGGCACTTGGATTGCAAGATGAAGTCGGGTTACCAAACCCTGCACCAAGCCCGCACTGTTGTCCTCGCCCTCCACTGCTGCCATGCAGGCCTCCCATCAACCCCAACTCGCAGCTGAGCGCCAGCATCAACCTGAGCAAGTCGCAAGTCATGTCGGTACGCCGCAGCACCATCAGCTCAGGAGGCTCAGGCAGCTTCTCAGGTAACTGGGGACACGAAGGAACGTACATGCAGCACACAGCTTTGGTGTTTGAAGCTGCAGCTTTGTAACTGCTGTTGGGTTGGTCGAAAGAGGCAGCAGGCAACAGTTGATTGAGTGTGGAATTGTTCTCGCTTGTGTTGCAGGCGAAGGCTTGGACCTGGAGTCGATGTTCAGCGCCTTTGCATCCTTTGGTGCCGGCAAGCAGGGCTCAAATGAGATGGACCGCTCCCGCTTCGTCAAGCTGTGCAAGGTAATACCCAGTGATAGCCAGGAGCTGCTCTGATGTATCTGCTAACATGAGTTCTTTGCTATCCAGTAGCTGGAGTTGTCGACCCCTCCCTGACAACTCCAATTTCCAGTGCATGAACAGGCAACCGCTGCTGCAAGGCTGCAGTTACAAATATCCCGATGAGACTAGCCTTGAAAAGACGCCTGTGCCTGACCCAGGTGTTTGTGTACCGACTGCTGATGGCTGCAGGAGTGTGGGCTCACTGACTCCATCTCGGCCGACATCGTGTTCAGCAAGCACCTCAAGAGGGTCAGTGCAGAATGCTGTTTCGCAGCTGACTGGTCTAGCTAGGCCCATGCAGCATGTGCCCGAAAGCAAGGAAGCCTTTGCGTTCCTGAGACAGGGGCAGTGGGTTGGGGTCAGGAGTCAGCGCCGTCCATGGTCCTTGCCACCAGGCACCACTACCCGCTTGGGCAGACAGCAGTCAAGCCAGCTGTGCTTGACGCTTGCACACAGCTGGGCGCACTTGCTCTTGCTCTCACACACGCCCATTTCATACTAGTGTCTCTGCTTCGCTGGGTTGCAGGGTTCGCAGAAGATCTCCTTCCAGGAGTTCAAGGCCTGCCTCGAGCAGATCGCACGTGACAAGCACACCGAGCTGTCGCACTTGGAGAACACCATCATCACTAGCGGCGGCCCCATGATCAACACCACCTGTGTTTAAGGGCCTGCGTGGCAGGGATGCCAAACACTTGCAGCTGAGCATCAGAGAGCTTAACTGACCGCATCTCCTGCAGCCATCCATAGCCTGTACCGCATATGGCAGACAGGCCTGTAGGGTGCAGCTCGGTTTCCGTGCACAGGGGTCAGGGATGGGTGGGCTTGCCTTTCACCATACCGGGGATAGGGACAACACGAACCTGATTGTGCAGGCGCAGGATATTATATGATGCACTGCCACTAGCAGGACTGGTCGAAGGATGACCCCAGGCGCTGACACATTGCATGCGCAACATTGGCTTGTTCTGACAACTGCTTCCCCCGCGCACCAAACACGCGAAGGCAAGAAAAAGAAACACCGGGGTGTGGCATACTTTCACATTGTTGGTGAGGGCATGTTTGATTTTTGGAAGGTGTAAGCTTCGAAATCTTTGGTGACACAGTCCGCTGTCGCATAGTTGCAGCTCACCTGCGCCTCTATCCGTGCCAAGGCACGTGGCCCGCTCGTGTCGTTAGCGTTGACCTAACGGAGAGCAACGGTGCAGTCGACCATGCACCCGAGCAGCAGCAACAGCGCCGAAGCACAGGCGTTTCTGGAAGTGCTGCAGCACGTGCTGGCGCCCCGCTTGCACGAGGACAACGCGTTTGACGAGGGCCAGAAGGTGCCCGAAGCTATGAAGACGCTGCGCCTGGTGTGCAAGGAAGCTGCACACATCATTGCAACGCATGTGACCCGCCTGAGGGTGGAGCCTGGCCCTGGCTTGGCAACAGCGCTGGCGGCAGCAGCCCAGCGCTTCCCCTCGCTAGAGTGCCTGTCCATAGAGGTGCTGGGCCTGCAGCGCAACGCGTGGCACACCTGGACCGCCCTCACCCTTTACACAGCTGCTGCTGCAGAGGCGTCACGGGAAGGAGTGGCAGCAGATGGAAGCGTAGACGGGGGAACAGGCGGCAGGGCAGGCCGGACTGGAGTGGGGCAGGTGGCTGGCCTGCTGTTGCAGTTTGGCTGCAAGGGCTTAGGGGGGTTGAAGACACGCATCTGCAACCTGCTTCGCATCGGGTCAGGCTGTGACACACACCGCCCCGCTGCCAGCAGCACTGGCGCCGCCGCAACCACTGGCAGTACCACCACCAGCACCATGCGGCGGCCCTTAGCCAGCAGTACGTCTGCAGGGACGAAGCAGCAGGGGCAAAATGTCCCGGATCCGGACGGTCGTCCAGCCAGGGAGCAGCCGTCGCTGGCGCACTTGCTGCACGCGCTACGCACGCCCTCCTGCCAGCGTCAGCTGCTGCGCCTGCGCCAACTCAGCGTGCAACTCGCTCCGCCCGGCACCGACCGGGCCTCGTGCCAGGCGACCGCCGCGCTGGTGGCTGCGCTGGGGGCGCTGCCGCAGCTGCACAGCCTGAGGCTGCTTCGGGCTACAACCAGCCCCGAGGCGCTGCAAGCAATGAATGGCCTGTCAACGCTGCAGCACCTGGCGCTCTACAACTGCGACATGAGCCAGGCGGGGTTGGCAGCCACCAAGTAGGCCTGCGTAGGTTGTAGTGCCTAGTGCTGTAGTACTGTAACATGCGCCATGGGGGTTGGCCCCCACTCCACTCGTACTACCTGCCCCCCTGGTGCCACCCCCCCTTTCCAACAGGGCCTGGGCGCCCTCACGCGCCTCACCCGCCTGGATGTAGGCATGGGTCAGCAACCCCGCGCCCCTGCCCTCCCCGACCTGTCACCCGTCAGCAACCTGAGGGAGCTCCGCGCCCCGGGCTGGCTGCTGGACGCCCCCGCACTGGCACAGCTGTCGGCCATGCCGCACCTGACTTGTCTGGAGGCAGCGCGCTTCGCTGATCCGCTGCTGATAGGCGCGCTGGACCTGCCGTCGACGCTGCCGACACTCATGCAGCCGCCGCAGCCGCCGCCCCACGAAATCCTGCCACCACCACCGCATGCGTCGACAGCGCTGCCCTCGCCACCTCATCACCCAGCCCCCGGCCAGCCAGCCCTGCCATCGTCGCTGCCAGCAGCCCTGGCGGTACGAGCCCCCTCGGCTGTCCCACCTCTGCACCTCATGAGGCTCACAGACGTGTCCCTTCAGGGTCTGCACCCGGGCACCATCGGGCTGCTGTCACACTGGTGTGGCGCGACGCTGCGCACCATCCCCGAGCTCACGCTGCATGTCGCCGCGTACTCGCCCCCCACACTCGCGTCCACACTAAACCAGCTGGCGCTGTTGAGGAAGCTGCTCGGCAGCTGCTGCGTCCCGCACCTGGGGCTGAGCTGCCAGGACGCAAGCGCCAAGTGGCACGACAGCCGGCCGCGCAGCAGCTCCTACCAGGCCCCCCACTGCCTCATGTCCCTCAGCACCGCCCTGAGCGTGTGCCTGCCCACGCCCCTGCAGCAGCGGCAGGTGCAGACGCTGTCAGTCATAGGTGCGCCTACAGGTGCTACTACCTACCTAGGAGGCCCATTGAGGCTCGCGCCTCAGTGCACACCACTTCCTCATTCCTTACAATGGTGGTGCATGGGCGGTGCTGCGATGGTTCAAGCGCAGGCTGGGCGCTTTTTGTTTCTGCTTCCATGCTCTGCCCAATGGCCAGTTGCCCGAAGTGCGCCGGGGCCGCAGGTGCCATGCACAACAAGCTTTTCATGTTCCACCCAAAGCCGCCCCAGTCCCCAAGTCCTCTACCCCACCGCGAACCCTTTAAACCCTCACACCTTCCCCCCCCCACACACACAGGTATGGACCTTGGCGCCACCGATATCCAGGCCCTGGCAAAGGCCTGCGGCTGGTGCAGGGAGGTCAAGCTACGGCAGTGCACCCTCACTCAGGACGCCTGGGAGCAGCTGCACCTGCTGCCCTGCCTTGCGCTGGAGCTATGGCGCTGCAACCCTGTCAGTGTGGCCCAGGTGAACACCCTGCTGGACCGGCTATGGGCGCTGCCTGGGGTCAAGGGGCCTGAGGGCTTGAGCTCGGGGCAGGGGGAGGCGGGTGGGCAGGAGGCTGGGAGGCAGGAGGCTGGGAGGCAGGAGGTCAGAAAGCAGGGTGCGGGGCGGCAGGAGGGGGGAAGGCAGGTGGCAGGTGCACTGCGCTACCTGTGCCTGAGAGGGCGGACGTGCGACCATGAGGGCACGCTTGTGCTGCGAGGTGCAAGCGGTGCTGTGGTGGACATCATGCATTGCTGACCTGCGTGGTCACAATTTAGCACCAAGGGTCTTGTAAGACACGACCTTGCGTAGGTCAGATCCTGAACTGCACAACTTACGTACAATACAGAACATTGCAGCCATTCTTACCTTCCTTAGACTTGGACAAGAGCTGAAGGAACAGCGCATGAGCCAATGAAGGAGTTTGAATGGCGTGCACCTGTTGTTGGACGTGACTGTCACGCCAGCACTGCGATGAGGAGGGTTCAATTTGTTGCCGTTGTATGGGATCGGAGTGTTTGTGCTGTTACAAGAACTCACTGCCATTGATGGTGCGTCCTCGGGCATGTCCTCGGGCATGTCCTCGGGCATGTGTCACAAAACCCGAGACAGTGGTGCCCAGCGCAGTGTTGGCACACTAGGAGGCCTGTGGACCAAAGGGCGGGAAAGAGAGAACTCCCCCACAGCTCCCTGAGCATGGAGCAAACAAATGAAAGGCAAAGAGCAGCCAACAGATCCTGAGCGCAAAACACCAATAAGACGTTGAAGAGGGCGGGGAGCATGGCAAGTGCAGCAAAAGAGCTACTCCACTTTTGCAGCCCCGGTGAACCTTCGGGTGCCATCATTACGCAGGTGGTATACTACGCTGTGATGGGAGACACAGGTCACCTGAAGCAGTGTCAGAATTGCACCTGATGACCAGCTGCCATGCAAGCTGTTACTTTCTCACAAACAACACACAAATCGGTGCATTGCATTTAAATGACGTAGCAAACCTGGTCAATGCCATGTGCCTGTGCCTGGCATCACAAAGTGCCCTGCTTCAAACCCTTTAAGATGCAGCAACAAAAGTGGTGCGGCTACAGAAAGACGCAAATGCCTGGCGTATTGCGCAAGGCATTGCATTCCGCGCTGCCACTAGTAACACCGTTGTCACTAAAGCTCACAACCATGCCGTCCCTATCCTAGAGGGCACGTACGTGGTTTCTAGACTTCGGGTGCCCTGCTTGCGGGGAAGGCCTTCGAGCCACTTTCGGTCATAAGCCTGTAAATCCTGGCCCATTTGGGACAGGGGTTGTATGCGCCCTCGCGGTGCCCTAAACAACTGTAACACACACCACGTACAATCGCCATGCAGCCTTGTGCCCCTAAACCGCATGACCACAGGGCCACAATGCGCAGGTGGGACAGGGCGGTCAAGACAGGTGGCAGCCACTGCCCTCCTGGTGGCCCAAAGGCAATAAAGTTGGAGTGCAGCTTCACAAGGCCAGTGGCCTGGGCCAGCACAGGGGCCAGTGCACTCGCCGCTGCCCCCGCATCGATGCTGCAACATGATAGGGCAAGGTGCGTAAGCGAGCCAGTAAGCGCGGGAAGCACCTCGGCAAAGGCTGCCATGCCTTCAGCGTTCAGATCGAAACCCTGCAGATCCAGCACCTGCAGCCGCCGCATGCCCATCAGAGCAGGTAAAATGGGTATCATGGTTGCAGGTGAACAAAGGCGGGTGACCTCTAGGCAAGTGAGGCCTGTAAGTGGTTGCAGTGCTGCAGCTAGAGCTGTTGACATGGCACTGCTGCAATTGCATTGGCTGTAATAACTGAAACCACCTAGCTTCAGCGGCTGCAGGGAAGGCCCCAGGCAGCGTAAACCTGAAGCCAGTGCCATCCAGCCTTTCCCCCGATGGGGATCGACCCAGAAATTGATCCACTGCAGGTCGAGATCCTGCAGCTGTGGCGCTGTGCAAAGCCCTGCTGCCAAAGCTTGCGTGTCTTCCAAACTGAACATAGTATTGCAGAGGTTGCAGAGTTTCAGGTTGGAGATGAGGTTCCCGTTTTAGACAGCAAAGGCTGCAGCAGATACATGAACCCATCCTCCAACCCAGAGCTTCTCAGGTTGAGTGTGTGCAGGTTGGGCAGCGCCGCAAGGGCTGGAGCAAGTGTCGCCATTCCCCTGCTGCTGACGTCGCTCAGGTTCACGTGTTGCAGGCATGTCCTGCCCTGCAGCACTGGTGCCCGAAGCGCTGCTCCCTCTTCCTTTAAGTTGTTGCTGCCAACATCCAGATGCGTCAGCCCTGGCACAACGCTCAACAATGCACACAGCGCCTCCACCCAACCCGCCGGAGCCTTCAAACCTGAATAGCTGCTATTGACAACAAGCGTTTGCAGAGCAGGCATGCGGACAGCGCTGGCACCAGTGCCGCAAACGCTGCCAACCCCGCGTTGTTACAGGCCAGGTGCAGGTACTGCAGCTGGTTCAGGGGCTGTACTGCGGAGGGGAGGGGAATCACAACATCTGCCTACTTGTTTGGGGCTTTGGGGAGCGCGGTGACGATGCCAAAGCCCCAAACAAGTAGGCGGGTCAGTGAATGCAAGCCTCAAAGCGCAGTTGTCAGCTGCAGTGCTGCTTGCTGGTCATGCTGACCTAGGTAGGTCTGCAATTCGCTGGCACTGATGTCAAGATGCGTCAAGCTGATGAACTGCCGTGGCGCCTGCAGCTGCAGAGCAACACATGCTGCTTCAATTGCTACGCCGGTCAGCTTGCGCAAGCGTGTGGGCAGGCCTGATGCCGCTCCAGCTGCTAGCAGGTCTGACAGCATGAGAGGAGACGTCGTTCGGTAGCACAGGTCCACCATATTGATGGCAGTCAGGTTTGCGCTGCGTTCAACAAGTCGCATGGCTGCGGCTGTGCCTGACGACTTCAGGCTCTGGTTGGAGTCAGAGGAGCACCTGAAACACAGCCTGCAAGGTGGAAGAGATGGTGTGCAGTGCTGCATGGTGGCCTCGCGTGTCGTTTGCAGCATCAAAGGTGTCCCTCCAGGCCTTACTCACGCGCCGTGCACAGGGATTGCCTGTCAGCAAAAGATTGCGCTGCTGCAATACCAGCGGCAGGTCATCCCATGCTACTGCGTGCTGGGGTGCTTTCATGTCGTCAGGGTACCGTGTACAGCACCAGGCAACGGAGGCCGCGCTGGTACTTATTGTGTGTGAATATATCCCACGCTTGTGCGTGCTCTTTTTCCTCTCCTCAGACCATTTGGCACGCCCAGCTCCGAGCTTGGCGGCGACATCATGTACAAGCTGTTTCAAGGCCTGCTTGAATGGCTCCGCAGGTCCGGCCAAGGGCTTCCCTCGCGCCTGCGCCTGCACAGCAACTTGACCTCGTATTGAAGTGTCCCTGAGCAGCACGCGCCATGCATGACACACGGTCCCTTGCATGCATGCAACCCCTGTGGTGCTGCAGCCTGTTCTTCCACCGAGAGATGGAGCTGTCCCTGATTGGGCTGCAGAATGCGGGCAAGTCATCCCTGGTCAACGTGCTGACGACGGGTGTGTTCCAGCAGGACATGATACCGACGGTGAGGAATGCACAGCATGCACTACACGCAGGGAGGCGGGTGTTGACAGCAGGCACAGCAGCAGGATGGGCAGCAGCAGGATGGGCAGCAGCAGGATGGGCAGCAAGGAGCAAGAGGGTGCAGGGATCGAGACCTCAGTAGGTGTACAAGCGGAGGTGTGCCAGCAGGGTGGCAGGGCACTTGTGACTGGCAGGACTACCGTCTTGCGCGATTCATTTAGTGTTGCCAGGGTGTGAATGAATCCCCTGCCCCAAGCGAATAGCACTAGCTGATTTCAACATGGAAAGTGGCCGTGATTAGATGGCAGGTCCAGTGGGGCTGTGGCAGGTGCACTGCTGGCGCGTGTCAGGGAGCTAGGTGTGGGCGGACGTAAAGACGAGCCAGCTAGTTGGGAGGCGAGTCCCACTTGTTCGATGGGGATGTTATGATCAGTGATGTGACTGATTGGGTGTAATCCGGCTGGGTCTAGCTTGACTTGTATTTGCCAGAACTTGCCTGTAGTAGTGGAGATGCGTCCAGGGGAGGGGGTTATGCAGGATGGTGAGGCAGCAGGCGGGTGTGCTAGGGGAAGAAGGCTATGGATAACGCAATCAAAGCTGGGTGTTCATCTGGTAACGTTGCACCTGAGGATAACTTGCGGTCAGGGCTGTTGTGTGAGTGCTTATGGTGCGACCCCTGCTGATGCAGTCACTCAACTGCCCCGTCCGTTGCACGTTGCTGACACTTGTGCATCTGCAGGTTGGCTTCAACATGAAAAAGATCACGAAAGGAGGCGTCACCATCAAGCTGTGGGACTTGGGTGGTCAGGTGAGAGGGCTTCTTTGTTGTCGCCAGTGGTTACAGGGAAGGGCTCAAGGGTGTCATTAATCAGCACTGCAGCCGTTCGGCACGGTGAGGAAAGGGAAGGATTTCCTTGTACGCCTCTTTGTGTGACGTGGCTTGGGAGAGGGGAAGAGCGTCAAGGATCATGCGGTGGCCGTCCTGACGCGGACTTCAAGGACTGTACATTGATTTGCGCTCTTCTGACCCCTCTGCCCTCCGTCTTCATTTGCCCTCAGCCTGCAGCCCGGCTTCCGCAGCCCATGGAGGGACATCGTCATGATGCTTGTCTGTAACCGCTCGTCCCCCACCTGCCAACAAGCTCCCCCCTCTTGGCGCTCTGCCCCTACCTCCTTGCAACCCCATTTCCGCAGCTAGCAGGAGTCAACATCACAGTGTGTGTGTGTGTGTGTGTAGATTTTACATTTCAGCACTGAGCCCGCGTAAACAAACGTTCGGCTGCATGGCCTAGCCCTTGCGAAAGGGCGGAAATCAGATGAAAGGGGTGTCGTTTAGGGG
>JAWZTI010000702.1:6564-22136 GCA_039880955.1 Chlamydomonas urium
CCCATACAGCAGCCACATGGTCAGCCAATAGTCCCTGCTTCACCCTACCTGCAGCCCCCATGCAGCAGCCACATGGTCAGCGAATAGTCCCTGCTGCACCCTATCTGCAGCCTCCATACGGCAGGCAGCCTGCCCAGCCCCACCTTCTTTACCCAACCCACTGGCAGCTCCACAAAGCGGGGCACTGGTCCAACCCTGCCCCACTGCTTGGCCCAACCCACCTGCAGCTCAACAGAGCAAACCACCTGCCAAACCCCACTCCCCTCCTCAGCCCAACCCACCTGCAGCTCCACAAAGCAGCCAAAGTCCATGATGCCCGACACTGTGCCGCGATACACGCCTCCCAGGTCAGGCTTATCAGGCATGGGCGGGGGCCGAGGCGGCGGCGGCGGCATGGCGACAGGGCTGCGGCTGCGGCTGCGGCTGCGACTGCGCCGCCGGTCCCTCCTATCCCTGTCCCTGTCGCGGTCCCTGCGATCAGGGTCCCGGTCCCGGTCCCGGTCCCGGTCGCGGTCCCGTTCACGGTCTCGGTCCCTGTCGCCCCTCTCGCGGTCGTGGTCTCGGTCCCGGCGGTCCCTGTCCCTGTGACGGTCCGCTCTGTCCCTGTCCCTGTCCCTGTCCCTGTCTCTGTCCGAGCTGGCTGAGGGCGCTGCTCCATCGCTTGGCCCTGCTGCTGCTGCCGGCTCCGGGTTGACCTTGCCTTCGTTCAACAGCTCATCATTCATCTGCTTGGCATACTCTCGCGTGTTGGTCAACGCCAGGCCGGGAATAGCGGCACCTGACAATGTCATGGTAGGGCCACTAAGGGCAGAACGTAAGCAACCGCAAAAATGTGGGCATCCTGTACTTTGGATAAGGGAAAGCGTTCCCACCGCCGACCAGCGGCCCTGAACCCAGCCCTTGCCGCTTGAGCACTCCCGCTCAACCAAAGTGCAGGCCCATAACAGGTAACCTGCACCGCAAGCCATCAAACTCGTTTCACACCACCTTCCCACCCCCGCTCACCTGGCCTGGCTGTCACCAGGGGCTTCAAGCTGCCCGCTGCACCACCTCCGCCACCTGGCGTCAAGTGCTGGATGATGGACCAAAAGCGCTCCACCAGCGCGTCATTCAAAGCATCACCCAGACCCAGCCCACCCATCGCCTGTGCGCATACAATATGAGCACATCAGCAATGTATTTAAAATCAGCAGCGGGTTTCAGCTCGGCCAGCGAAGGTCGTGGTTTAGTTGCAGCGCTACGCTACATATTGTTTGCTTGTTGTCAACGCAGACCGTCAGGCGTACCTTCTTGAACTGGTCAACATTGGCCTTGTCCTTGGCCATGTCAATGATGAACTCTGCCACAGCCTTCTCAGATATCTGCAGGTGGTTCTCCAGCTCTGAGTGGTGTAGGGGCAGGGCGGGCAGCAGTGCGAGGAGGCGTGTCAAATCACAGCAGCCAAGAGCAGGCATGCGGCAGCAACTCATGCCCGCGCCTTGCATGGCAGCTTCGTGGCCACCCTCCCATGCAACAATCCACGCCACATCCGCAACCGGCCATCCATGGTTGCATACACCACCTGCAGTGATCTTGTTCACCAGCTGCAGGTACTGCAGCTTCTTGAGCTGCTCCATGGTGTCCGCTGCGCTGCGCTCGATGTCTAGACGATAAGTATTGGCACTGATTAGGCGGCAGCGCTGCTCCGATGGTCAGGGTTGCCTGCAGAAAGCCCTGCCAGGGCAGCAGCCCTGCTGAGTCCGCTGACTGCCAGGACGTTCAGCAGCTGTCACACGCTATTTTCAGCAGCAAGTTGATCGTTTGATGTGCACCACATGCGCTGGGGCTGCAGTCCTGCGCAAGGGCATGCGCCACACAGTATGGATATGGGTGTGGGCCCCAGAACTGTCGCGGGCCCTCTGTTGCTGTGTGTTAAGTGCCAGCTTTAGCCCTTGCGCAGCACCTTCCACACGAACTTCCAGTAGAGATGGCCTCCTCAGCTCTGTCTCAGCGCCTGCGCACCAGCGGCGGCCGTGCTTTCACCACTGGCCGTACCCGCGTAGTGGTGCAGGCCAGCACCGCCCTGCCCAAGCAGGTATGCTTCACAGTTTCATCTGCAAGCTCCCCAATTGGGCCAGGCAGAGCCATGCACACTGCCATGTATATCGCCTAGCTCAGGCACCCACACTGCACTCGATTCGAGAGTCCAAGCCCCGTGCTGTGCAATCGCATGCGCGTAGTTCAAGGCCGTGAAGCCTGTGGGCGATCGCGTGCTGGTCAAGGTGGACAAGGAGGAGATGAAGAGCATCGGCGGTGTGCTGCTGCCTGCCAACGCCGTCAAGAAGCCCACTGCTGGTCAGATTGTGGCCGCTGGCGACGTCACTCTGGTCAAGGCAAGCATTGGCAGCGGCAGCAGACGCGGCAGCGCATGCTGCGAGGCCAGGGCGAACTCTCTCGAGCCCTCATCGCAAAAGCAGCAGCTTGTAACTCACGCTTTCCCGACACTTCGGCGTGCAGGGCGGCGAGCGTGTCATCTACTCCAAGTACGCCGGCACTGAGATCGAGGTGGAGGGCGAGGAGCATGTGCTGCTGAAGGTGGGCGGTTAGCCAAGGCAGCGCAGGACAGGGTGCACCGCTTTGCTAGCGTTCCGCAGCGCCTAAGTATTGGGGCTGGCACAATATGCTGAGTACCCGGCATCCTCAATCATTGCAGGAGGAGGACGTCATTGGTGTGCTACCTGCCTCTGAGAAGGTTGGGCAGCTGAAGCCCCTGGGAGACCGCATCCTGATCAAGGTGTGGTTGTGGGATAAGAAGCGGCGCGCAATTTTGTATACCGCGGCGAGGGAGGTGTGCTAGTTGCTAGCTGAGCACACAGGGCGAGCAGGTTGTGATCGCAGCAGAGCTGGACAGTGGCTGGATTGCTGGCTTGTTTCCTCTCATAACCGCTTTGTGCTGAACGGCTGTCACCCTTGCCATTACTGCTGTTAATCGCAGACTGCTAAGGCTGAGGAGAAGTCTGCCGGCGGTGTGCTGCTGTCCACGCAATCAGCGGAGAAGCCCAACTTTGGCACGGTGTGTGGCTTGGTGCGGGTCGCAGCAGCATAGCAGGGACGGCGGGAAGGATTGAGAGCAATACATTGAGCAACGTGCAGCAGCTTTGGGGGGTTGGGAGGGTTGTTTGGGATGAGGGTTACATGGGATGCGGTATGAGCGAGGCCCGTTCTTGGCTGCAAGACGTTGGCGAAGCAACCTTGTTGGGGGGTGGAGGTGCATTTCCTGCAAACGATGCTGCAGGTAGATGTGGCATAGGGATATACCTTTTGCTGGCGTATCTGATGAACATTGGGCAGGCCAATTTTGCAGCATGTGCAGTCCCGTGACAGTCTGCTGTTCCACACAAGTCCTTGGCAACACCGAGCCGTTTCTAAACCTTTGTTGTACTCACTCTTGATCACCACCCCGACGCCTGTGCTTAGGTGCTGGCTGTTGGCGAGGGCCGCAAGAAGGAGGACAGCGATGAGTGGATCAAGCCCAACGTGCAGCCTGGCCAGACCGTGATGTACAGCAAGTACAGCGGTACTGAGCTGGAGGAGGACGATGACGCATTCATCATTGTGCGTGAGAGCGACATCCTGGCGGCGCTGGCGTAAGCAGCCAGTTCACCCACATGTGTCTCTCATTGCTGCTATGCGCCACGCACCGGGCGCTGGTCGGCATGGGAGCGCATTGAGGCATGCAGAGCGCTCAGCAGTTCATCAACGCGATTTGGTTGTGGAGGCTACTCGTCCTGCAGCGACAGGGCATGCTTTCCATACCATAGCACTTGTGGCCTGAGCGCTGCATAAGTTCAAGATATTTACTAGACCTGCAGCATCAGCTGCACTAACTTGACTCTGACTGGACTCTTTAGCTTGACCCCATACGGCTTCCCTCTTTTAGCACAGGAGGGCACCAGCTGCAAGCAAATGGTGCCGTCATATCGGGGCGTTGGCATTTTTTTGCTTCTGTCGCTTGCTGCTGCTCATCCAGGTAACGGTTCCACTGGCAGTCCTCCTCCAAGCAGCAAACGGATTGGTCAATTGGGTCACTAGGGCATGAGGCAGAATTGCTTGCTGGATGTGGCTCTGCGCACAATCGCAGGCAGCGTCTGGGTGAGTCAGACGCATTAGCGTCAGGGTTGATTGGTGGACTGGAATGCAAGAGGAATGAGGTAGTCGATTCCATGCAACATGTCTGCACACAACCTGGGCAAGCGCAAGCATGAAGACCTGAATTCGCTCAAAACCCTGGAGGACTCCACGCCTGCACAGTGCGCAGTGCACACTTGGCCCTCGAGGACAAACGGGAAAGTGAAGAGAGGAAAAAGCAGGCACCATGATCATTAACCATCAAGCTAGCACACATTTTGCCTCATGCAGCAAAAGTGAGAAATGTTGTGCATCCAAGGCTGCAGAATACTATAACACAAGGGCGCTGGCTGGAGTGTTTAGGCACACCAGCACAACCGAGTGTCAAAAGTACACGACTTGAAGTGACAGCAGCATCTATGCAATAAATTTGGTTCAGCAGAGGCTCTAATTATGTGCATATGCGCCTCGCACTTTTGGAAAAGCAGTGTCATTTTCAGCCAACATGCTAGGGGTGCTCCCTCACCGCTCGAAACCTGCCAAACAGCAACGAGGATGTCAGACATCACTGTTCCTATGGGTTATAAAAGGTTTATCAATGGTTAAGGACGCCAGACAGGGCGCGAGCTGGCCTTGAGACGGCCCCACACCTGCTGTTTCCCAGAGGATCTATCAATGACGGCGACTACAAAGGATGCGACACTGCCAAAGCTACATCCTGCAACAAGTCGCAAGGGCCTACTCTTATATAATCACCAAGCGGCCTCATGCAACCAGCGGCATACAGGCCTGCTTGCTGCCTGTGCTTGGGCGCAGCGTCAGATCCGCCATTGCCTCTGCCTGCTCCTGGAACCATGGGTGGCGCAGCGCCTGCTTTGCAGTCATGCGGCGCTTGGGGTCTCGGATCAGCAGGTGACTCACCTGGAGAAGCGCAAGGCAAGCTCGTGTGTTCAAAGCAGATCAAGCGCTATGTCTTAAATGTGCAGAGGAGGTTACCATCAGCGGGTTCTAGCTGTGAACAAGGCGATTGCAGCAAGGCCCACCAGCAGATGCAGGCAGGAAACTCACCAGACCCTTTGCTGATGGCGAGATGTCGGGCCATGGATGCGTCTTCAGGTTAAGGGGTGCAGACACAACCTGCACACAAATGATGTACCACAGGTCCAATGGGCACAGTCAGAACCAGCATAAGATCAGGCATGTCAGTCAGACTCACACACCCACCTGCTCAAAGATGTCAAGGGGGCTGTCGCCCTCAAATGGTGCGTAGCCGCTAAGCATGACGTACAGCAGCACGCCGCACGACCACAGGTCCGCTTCGATGCCGTAGCTTCCGCTCAGCATCTCTGGCGCAACATACAGCGGGCTGCCCACCACCTCGTCATCAACATGCTGAGAGGACATATGGCCAGGAGGCAGCAGCATGATCACTACACTGTGCACGACCGGTGTGCCGGTGGGGGGATGAGTGATGTGGCGTGTTTGCTGCCGACGCCCGCCAGCCTTGCTGGGCAGGCAGGCAACGGCACAGTCGATAAGGTGCCACCAGTGCAAAATTTCCACCTGCTGAACAAGCCACTTGTCCTGCCCAGACTCCTGCCATCCTAATGCATTCGTCTGCCCCTGCAAAGCAAGTTGTCCTGGGCTCTGCAATCACTGTCCTATTCCCGCCCTGCCCTGAAAAAAATCTTGCCTGTACGAACGCCGCTGTTGCAAAGTCGATGGCCTTGAGTGGTGCCCCAGGCTTGCCGTGCATGTACATGAACGCCTCCGGTTGAATGCCCCGGTGCACCACACCACCCGCATGGCAGTGGCTCACGACAGCCAGCACATCCACCAGCGCTGCGGCCGCCGTCCGCTCTTCCAGCCGCTTCTCCTGCTTGATCTTGTCAAACAGATCGCACCCGGTGCACTCCTCCAGGATGACATGTGCGCTCATCGCATCCTCAAAGGTCTCATGGATGACAGCGATGTTGGGGTGGCTGCCGAGCTCCTGCTGCAACTGCATGGCCCGTGCTGAGGGCCGCTCGTCGTCCTGATCTGGGTCGTAGTGGGCCGCAGGTCCAAAGCTCTCAGGGCTGGGCATCGCTTGGTCAGTGCTTCCAGTGCTGCTTGGTGCTGGGCTGTTGGAGGACGACTGGGGGCTTGGCCGCTCAGCCTGGCCCTTCTGAGCCTCCTGCTGTGAACCATGCCGAATGGGAGTCGTAGGACCCAAAGAGCTGGCAACTGCTCTGCTGCTGCAAGGTGGCTGGATCCTACCTGACATTGTGAGGCGGCACACTGACAGCTTGCGGTGCACAATGATCTCATTCTGCAGGTGCTGCAGCTCATTGGTGGTGACCAGTTTGGCCTTGCGCACAGTCTTGCAGACGAAGCGCTGCCCGCTGGCTATGTGCGTGACGCCATGCAGCACCCATCTGGAGCCTCTGTGCATGGGCTCTTTATCAAAGCTGTAGAATTTCTGAACAGGCGGGTCGAAGCTCGTCTTGCCTGGCAGCACCGACAGACCAGAGGCATGCGGCCTGGAATGATGCGCTAAAGCCGGGACGCTGGCGCAGGAGCCCATTCGCAAGGGCTGTGCTGACACAGGCTAACTGTGTTCCAAAGGTCGTCTGGGCACTTAAACGAGGGCGCGCATCGTGGCCGCAAAATCTGGCCAGATGCTGCTGTCGGCACTTGGTGTTGCGCTGGCGCGCCTGCAGCACTGCTCCAGCGCCAGTAGGATAGAAGCTTGACACGTCTCAAGTGCGGAACTTGGAAGCGCCGCTCCCTGTTGAAAAGAATTGCACAATGCGCCCAACCAGCTGTGAGGCCAGCAGCTGCTGCCTGGGCTGGGTGGCACCCTAAGGTCGCAGCGGGTGAAGTGTCCGAGCTGCCTCGTTGCGCACACACGCAGAAATACGCCAAAACTCCAGAAAGGGAAGTATGTGGCTGTAGCGTTGCCTGGGTGAAAGGTATCGGGTTGGGTGTTGCGAGGTATGGTCGACTGTTGCGCTTCTGGGTCCAGCGAAGCGTTGCTGCCGGCCTTCAACCGTTCAATGGCAGAACTATTTGGCGCCTTTCCGCCTTCCAAAACTGCCCAGGGCCAGGCCGCCGGCTGTTGCAGCTGTAGCAAGCAGCAGCATACCTTCTTTCGCGAAGGACGAAATGCCATGCACGTGATTACTCAGTAACTCCCTGCCTCCCTTTCCCCTACAGTACTCGCAGGAACGGCTCATCCGCATGCACCTATGTGCCTATGGTGTGTTACTGGCGGGAAAGCTGCACCTTGATGTGAGATCCATGCGACAGATGAACGACACCATGTCCAATCAAAAAACATACAGTCACTGTACATAGTCTCGTCATTGTCAAAAGCTAGCTAACCTGCCTGCCCAGACACACTTGCACCTGCTCGCTACATGCGTCACTTGGTGTCTGCCGCCCCTTGCTACTGGCTGCTTCCAGCGTCCGTGTGCGTGTCAACGCTCCTGTCAGTGCTTCTCCATCAATGGGGCTTTCCGTTCAAACTTGATGATGGACACTTGATCCTGCAGTAACCAAAAGCGCACTTGCTGTTAGGTTGCTGACCATGCCTCCTGACCCTGACCTCACATGGATCGTTGCATGCTCAAAATGCTTACCTGAAGCTGGCGCAACCACTTGGGGCGCTTGTCGTTTGACTCGAACTCGGGGTCGATTTGAATGTAGTTGGCCCCAAAAGCAGCACCCCAGCCCCACCCGAGACCGATGCCCACACCACAGCCGCCTCCTGTTGCCACGAACAAGACAGCAAGGCAGGCATGAGTGTCTCCATGCTGTGGCTGCGCACTGTCATGCAGCAGGAGGAGCGTAACTTGGCACTGCTGCAACGCTGCACTGTGTGGATACAACGTCGCACCTGCACCCAGGCCGCCCACTCCTATGGGGCCACCTGTGTGGGCGCAACAGCAGCAACACACAGCAGCAATGAGTGGGATGATGGTGCGCAGGCGCTGCATGACTGCAGCTACCACCATGCCAATGCCAGCCCACCTCCAAAGCCCCAGCCTACGCCAAAGCCGCAGCCAGCTCCAGCCCCTGCAGACAAGTGGCACCACGCCTTTAGCATCCTATCCTCTGCACAGGATTGCCGCTGGTCGCCACCGTTGCTGCATACCGATTCCGACTCCCGGTCCAACGAAGCCGCGTCCACCCATTGAGCAGGCACAGTGCGGCCTTCTCCCGCGCAATCGAGCACGAGGAAAAATCGCCACGTGTGGAGGGTGTGGGAAAAGAAAAAGAAAACCTGTTCATGTTCTTCCGTACGCTGGCAATGTAATGCCTACATCAACGTTGTCATGAACGTGACAATGATGCCATTGGTGATGGCAGCCGAATGACTGATGATTTCAGACACAGGCGCAGCTCAGCATATCAAGACCGAGGAATGGCTGCCCCCTGCAGTCCCCTGAGTAGGGACTCCTCACTAAAGGAGCCAGAAGCCGTGAAAATGTAAGAGCAACCATAATGACTAGTCAGGATCAACGTCTGTCGGTGGCAACCTGAGCAGCACCGAAAGCCAAGGGCAGTTACAGTGACAGTTCTCAAAGTAACTCCCCGGCGTGTGGGTTACAGGGGCCATGACAGAGACAGTATCAAGTGGGCCTGTTAAGTCGGAAGCCGTTGATGGCAAGCCTCCACGACCGTTGCTTCAGCAGGTGCGTGCAGGGTGCTCCCAAGCGTGATCCAGCGCAGTATCTGCTGACAACGTAGCTGGGTCTGCTTGGGCGGTGACGTCAAGCAAGGCGCGGGCACGATGCTGCTCGTGTGACTCCTCTCTTTGACGCGATGGTGGCTGCGTGCAAGCACGTCTGTGCCATCATGTACCAGAAGAGCCTGCGCCGCCCGGCAGATAAGCTGCGTCTAGAGGTGAGCAGCATCCACAGCTGCGGAGGGGTGAGTCAACGGCCTGGCCGACTGGAGCGCCGCTGTCACCCTGGTTAGTGGACTAGGTGTGAGGGGAAGGGCTTGCTGCAGGCTGGAATTTTTTTGGAATTTCTCAAGTTGCACCCTCTGGAGTAGCCCTGGTCGCTGCTAGAACATGTGCAGGCTGGAGGGACGGCAAAGCCCGCCGCCAGGCGGAGGACTCGCAAGAGCACGGGGGGAAGGAGGCATCAGGTGCTTGGCTTTGATGTGCGCCATGAGAGGATGGGCCCCAAAGCCGCCTCAGCTTTGAACCTTGCCGTGATGAAATGTCATGCAGAGCAAGCACTCTGCTCTCCACAAGCATTTTTCCTGGCCATCGTAGGTGCTACTGCTTGATGGCCCGGTGGCGATTCGCCACGCGGCAGTGCACACGCAAGACACCGACGTGCATGCGCATACTGTTCACCACCTTGAGTGATGCGCATTTGTGCACGCATCAGCTCGTTTCAAGGCTCAGCAAGCAGTGCCATTTCGCTTAGCTCTTGCATGTGCCTTGGTTCTGAATGGGGTTGCTGACCCTGCGCAGATGGCTGCGCTCACCATCTTATGCAGGGTAGCGGGGCCAAGGGGCCACAAATGCACAAGTGATTTGCACCTGTGCTGAGATTGAGCTTGCATGCTCCACCTGACAGAGGCCACATAAAGCCAAGCTGCTGATTGAAAACGCTCCCCACGCAAGTTGGGCGTGCTCACAGTTTCCTACCTGGGTACCAGGAGGGTCATTGCGAGCAGGCACAAGCACGCCGGGATGCCGCCACAGGAAATGCACCCACCTTGAGCTTTGAGAGTACAGCAGAGCGGTATGGCGCCGACGCAGCGACAGCGTGACAGCAGCAGCTGGACAGAGCTGGCGACGGGGCTGGTGAACGCCATGTTTCGCGCGCGCATGCCTCGCAGCACGGGTGACGAGAAGGAGGTGCGCGCTAGGGCTGGACGTGTGCATGGCACCATATGCTGCCATGGCTCAGCAAATTGCGGCGGTTGTCGTTGCTGTGTCAAGCACTGCATTCGCTGCCGTGATATCAGTGCATGCCATAGCGGGTTTCACAGTCTGCCAAAGCAGAGGCTTTGCCCACATGGTAGCAGCTCACATTTGGTTAGCTTTGTGCTGCACAGGTACCGCTGCAGACCTTCACACCAGAGATGATGATGCAGGAAATGTCACGCGCTGCCCATCAATCCTGGGAGGGCGGGCCCAGCGGGGAGGGACAGGGAGAGGAAGGCCTCCCTTCGCCTCGGCTCCCACCTGCACCTGTCGGCGGCCAGCCAGAGGGCTCAAAGATGGCACCGGCAGGGACAGCAGTGGGCACCTCAGCAGGACAGCTGGTTCCAAACTGTACACACCTTGACTCTTGCAGCCGTGCTGCATCTGGGCCAGACAGTGGAGGGTTTGAAGACCCGACGCTGGTGGCACAGGAGCATGCCTTGGCTCGGCTTTGTTTTGACTTCCTGGTCTCAGCGCAGCTGATACAGCTGCCAGGCGAGGTTGGGGCAGAGGCAGGTGGCACTGGGTGTGGGGCAGGAGCCCAGGTGTGGGAAGGGCGACGGCCAGGTTCACACTTTCCTGTTGAGCAGCCCCACGCTGCTGATGGGGCGGATGCTGAGTTGTCACAGCTGGCGCTGCTGGAGCAGCAGCAGGGTTCCGCACTGACGCCAGCAGCGGCAGGTGCAGCAGCGCCGGCAACAGCGGCCACGCTTTTAGGGCATGTGGACCCCTTGGCGCGACTGGCGGCTGCCTGTGGGGATGGCATCATTGCAAGGTGCGGGGTGGTGGCGCCCGAAACACAGTTTTGCAAGTGTCGTGAAGGCATATAGAACCCTCACCCAAAGTGGGCAAGGTGTCCCAGCTCCAACATCAACCACAGCCCATAAGTTTCGCCCTCAGGGGGAGGGAGCACTGGCAGGGGGTTGTGGGAGCAGCAGCCGCAGCTTGTAAGCAGCCCACCACTGAGAGCGGTGGCCTTGCCATCACTCCCCTGCGGCATATTGGCTGACGATGGATGCATGACGCCTGATGCATGTATTGTCAGCTGTGATTAACAGCAAGCACCGCGGCCCCTGCCCCTGCGCCTCCCTGCAGCAAGCTGCTGAACACCTTTGTGCCAGGAGCCATCGACGAGCGCGCTCTGAACAGCCCAGTACAGCCATTGCCGGCCCAGCCCTGGAGTAATGCCATCGCTACCGGTGGAGGTGGCATCAGCAGCGCTGGCAGACAGGATGGCAGCAGCGACGGCAGCAGCGGAATCAACGTCGGCAACGCCCCGGGGTGCAGCGGTTTGAGCCCAGAGGCAGCTGCTGAGAACCTAGTGCTCGCCTATTCCTCCGCCCTGTCAGTTGGGTTTCGGTTGGAGGGTGTGGACAGGCAATGGCTGGTGGAGGGACAGGTGCGCGGGCGCTGAGCTGTATTTACGGAATGGTTGTGCAAGCCAGAAACACGGGGTGCTGTCGTCACTCTGGCTGTCCATTGCCTTGCCAGGGCTTGCAGCCAAGCATGGTTGCAAAGTGTTGAAGTGACAGTTGCATAGGGCACAAGCAAGCAGCTTTCTGCCTTACTTACTTGGGGGCTGTGTTCTGCTTGCTGTGCAGCATCGGGCGCTCCTGGCGTTGCTGGTCGGCATCATCTGCGGCGGCCTGCTGCACGCGCTGCCCGAGGCCGCAACAGCCTGGGAGCAGCAACAGCCACCACACCCGCAGCAACCTTTCGCAACAGCCTCGGACGAGGGTGCCGAGGCTGATGACAACTTCCCCAGTTGCCAAGCCGACCCTCAAGGGTGGCTTTTCACATGGGCTCAGCGCATGTCATCCAAGGCTGCTGCCGCAGCCGTCACGTCTTGCGCATTGTCAAGTCCAGACAGCGGCAGCGATGGGCAGCATGGCGGAGCAGAGGCGAACGGCTCGACCGCGGGCGATGCAGCTGCATCCGCCTTCCCGACCAATCATGACCGAACGGCTGGCGCGGAAGGTGCACGCAGCCATGACGGAGGAAGCGGCAGGGAAGGGTCAGGAAATTATGACCGGGGAAGTGGCAGGGAAGATGCAGGGAAGGTCTCGCCATCGCAACTCAGGGGGGCCGAGGCTGTCGGTAGCTCTGCCCCCCAGCTCCTGAGCCTGCCCCAGCTGGTGGCGCTGGTCTCCAGTCTGCTTGGGCTTCAAGGGCAGCAACCTGGCGGGGGTGGGAGGCAGGATGGCCACATGGAGAGAGAGGGCCAGCCTGGCGTGCGGTCGCAGGCGCCGTTGCAGGAGGCTGGGGCTGGGGCTGTCGCTGGGGATGAGGCGCAGCGACTGTGCGCGCTGCTGCAACAGCTGGAGGCCGCGGCTGCTACATCCGCAACACCCGCAGCAACTGCAACAGCGCAGGAACAGCACCAGCAGCACCAGCACCCCTCTGCTAGCACTAGCTTCACGGTACGGCTGGCCCCGGACGAATCTGGCCCCACATCCTCCAGCCCCAAATCACGGGGCTTGCAGTCGGGCCAGTGCTTGAACGGCTGCATGCCCCCGCTGTCAGCTCCCGGTCAGGTTCCCACCAGCTTCCACCTAGCCCCTGCCCACCTTCGAGGCAGCTCTCCACAGGCCCTGCTGCTGTGCCTGGTAGCATTACTGAAGGCGAGCACGGGGCAGCCGCTGTGGGCACTGTCGACCCGAGGGCTTCTCACATCATCAGCCCCTGCAGGCGACCCCACCTCAGTGCTCCGCCTCAACGCAAACAGTCAGCTTACAGCGCACGATGAGGGCAGCAGCGACACCGCTGCTGAGCAAGGCCGGCAGCTGGGGCCATCTGTGCGGGACACGGCTGCGCCTGTGGCAGGCCTGGCCTGCTTCCCTGGAGACCCGCCTGGCGGCCATTCCCCAGCTGCTGAACTGGCTGTTCACCAAGGCAGCGACGAGGCGTCACCTTCACAGGCTCGTTCGCCAAAGCGCACCTCCTCGCCCCGCCCCGCTTCGCCCCAGCCCCAAGCACTCGGCCTCAACCCCGACGCCTTTGCCTCGAGCGCGGGACGAACCCTGACCCCGAGCTGCAGCATGCCTGCCCCCAGGCGCACGTCCAGGCCTGTGTCAAGTCGGGGGCCGGAGCTTCCGAGGGACGGGGACACGTCGTGGGTGGTGCGGCAGCGGGAGGGCGCAAGCGAGCGGGGCCTGCAGCTGCGCAGCTGCGCGATGAAGGTGCAGAAGCCCAAGCAGGAGGCAAGGGCACGGCCGGTGAGCTGATGCAGGCCAAAGCTTGCCTGTGGTCAGAAGGCGTAGGATGCAAGCCCAGCATCGCCTGTAGTTAGAAGGGCATACAGCAGGAGGCAAGGGCGCGGCCGGTGAGTTGATGCAAGCCTTGCCCTTCCTGTGCTGAAAGGGCGTAGGATGCAAGCCCAGCATCGCCTGTGGTTAGAAGGGCATACAGCAGGAGGCAAGGGCGCAGCCGGTGAGTTGATGCGAGCGCAGCTTGGCCTCTAGGTGAAAGGGCAGAAGGCGAAAGCAAGGCCGGTGGACCAATGCAAGCTCGGCCTTACCTGTGGATGAAAAGGCGTGAAGCAGGAGGCAAGGGCGCGGCCGGCACAAACCCCCCTCCATTCCCTCACCCATCCTGGTCACAGCCTCACCATTTGCTCTTCACTTTGCTCTGCCTCACGGTTGTTGCTGGTAGCCTCCAGGCTGCTGTATGTAGCGCAACATGTGCCAGCCAGGCCTGCTCCCACCGCCTGTCGCTGACCCTGCCCTTGCCCGATGCGCCTGCACAGAACTTTGGCAGCGGCCTCCACGACCCTGTTGTGGACCCTGAAGAGGAGCGGCTGCTAAGGCTGTGGCTCAACAGCCTTAACCCACGCATACAGCTCGCGTCGCTGTACAGCAAGCAGATGAGCACGGTGTGTTGAGGCTGCCTGCTCTGGCCAACATGGCTTTAGTTGGAGAGCGTAGAGAGTTGCAGGGCGTTGACATAGTGCAGAAGGCAGATGAGCCAAGGCTGCCCACCCATTGCACGCAAGGGGAAGGGGGGGGGCGCGGCGAACGCGACAGGGCTTGGATGTTCCATCGCTTCAGTAGCGAGCAGATGCAAACCATGCTGTATCCTGCCTGCTGTTTGTGCGGGCCGTAGGGTGAGGGATCAGGGTGTACCTGCGGACCTTTCCACAACTTCACTTACCTATGGATAAGGGCCTAGTCCACACTGAAGGGCCCAGTCCACACTGAAGGGCCCAGTCGACACTGAAGGGCCCAGTCGATTCGTTCCTCTTACTGTGTACCCTTTGTGGTTGCGATGCACGCAGGGTTGGCCGCTGCTGCTGGCGCTGGATGCGATTCAGCCTGGCTGCGTTGCCTGGAGCCGCGTCTTCCCGCTGCCCTTCAAAGAACAGGTGGGCATGTGTCACACGAATGGTGTGTGTGTCTGTTCACAGGCAGAGAGTGCAGGCTCGGTGCAAGCCACAGGGTGGGTAGCGCCTCCAGGCTTAAAACAGCCTCAGCGCTGGACGTCGATTTCGACCCTGTGGCAAAGCACACCTGCATCCTGTGGCAAAGCACACCTGCATCCTGTGGCTAAGCACACCTGCATCCTGTGGCAAAGCACACCTGCATCCTGGGGCAAAGCGCAACATGCACCCGTGTTCCCCCAACCGCACCCTTGCAGCACCCTTGCACCAGCTCCTGCCACCTGCCACCTCGCCCCCTTTCCCCAGGTGCATGAGATCATGGCCGTGTGCAACTGCAACGTTGTCGTGGCCGTGTGCCGCTCCTGGCAGCTGCCGCTGGTCAACATCGGCGGCATCGACATCGCGCAGGGCAGGCGCATGGCGACGCTGTCACTGGTGGGGGAAGGGGTGTGGGGGAAGGCAAAGTGTGGGCTGTTTTGCCCGCTGGGTTCAGGTGTGCATGTATGCTTTGTGAACTACGACGCACGATTAGCACGTTGACAGCGCCAAAATGTGCGCCGCTTGCATCGACAACAGCGCATTTGCCTGCTGATGAATTCTCCACACCCTGACACCACCCGCACCTTGTCCACACTTGTGTGCAGGTATGGCAGCTGATGCGGCACCACCTCAAGCTGCAGGCCACTGCCTATGCACCACTCAGCCTCACGCCCTTGGCCGCAGCACCAGCGCCCAGCCCGCCCCTTAGCCATGCCAGCCTCACGCCACAGGCTGCCCATCATAACAACTTGGCTTCTGCGAGGCCAGGGGGCAGTGGGGGGCAAGAGGGCATTTGGGGGCGAGAGGGCATTTGGGGGCGAGGTGGCAGTCGGGGGCCAGGCGACAGTCGGGTGCCACAGGGCAGTCAAGGGTCGGCCAACACTTGGGGTCCTGGCCCAGGGCTGCAGTCCAGGGACAGCGAGCGCCCTGCAGCTGACGTGCGACCAGGTAGGGATGTGGTGGCGAGGAGCGGGAGCTTTCTGGCTGGTGTTGGGGGCGGGGCGCTGCAGCTAGTGGCTGCACAGGCTCCGTCAGGCTTCAGCTTGGGCAGGGCCTCCTTTTCGGAAGCAGGCCATGAGGCAGGTGTCCTGCCGGGCAACGTGGCAGCAGGCACAAGAT